>JAOEGS010023035.1:0-26054 GCA_025447755.1 Corythornis vintsioides
TTTAATTTCATATAGAATTAAAAAAAAATAAAAAATTCCCCTTTGTCTTCACCACTTGAGCAAACTTCTCCAGTTGCACTCATTAAGACTATTTTCACACCTTTCCCACCCTGAGACTCTTTAAACTCATCCTTTTCATAGCACAATTTTCTTTCCATTCTACTTTTAAATTAAGTGCAGCATTCAGAATCATAGAACCATTTAGGTTGGAAAAGACCTTTAAGAGCATCAAAGAGAACTAAGTGAACAAAGCAGTTTTTTCTTGTTATCAACAAGTTTTGTATATCAGGCATGTAGCTGTGCCAGCCTAGACTTTAGAATAACTTTACCTAGAACATGGAAGAAGAACTTGGTGCACAAAAAAACAAATAAAAGTTCAGTTGGTCTAAAATTTCGTCAACATAGAAAAGTTAAATGGATTTGAGTTGAAAATTTTTTTACTGCAAGGAAAATGACTCCTTTACTAATTTACACTTTTTTTGTGTGTGTGCTAAAAGTGACAGCTGAGAATCTGTTTGTCCTTCTATCCTCAGTTTTCCTAAAAAACTTTTTAAATTACCCATATAATTGTGCCAACATACCCTTGCCCCTCATGCCTTGGCTCGCGTGAGGAACTCATGCAGTGGAACATCTCATAACGAATTGTTTGTTATAGATTCACCAACAGCATTTAGTGCTCAAAACAAACAGAACCAGCTAAAACTCCATCTATGAGATATCCAATGTCTGTGCTTTTCTTTTGTAGGGAAGAGACCTCACGAGTGTGGGATCTGCAAAAAAGCTTTCAAACACAAACACCATTTGATCGAACACATGCGACTGCATTCTGGGGAGAAACCCTACCAATGTGACAAATGTGGGAAGAGGTTTTCCCACTCGGGGTCTTACTCTCAACACATGAATCATCGTTACTCCTACTGCAAAAGAGAGGCAGAAGAGAGGGACAGCACGGAGCAGGAGGAGCCAGGCCAGGAGGTCCTCAACCACGAGCACCCTGCTGCCAGGGCGTCTCCGTCGCAGATCGACTCGGATGAGAGAGAGAGTCTAACCAGGGAAGAAGAGGAAGACAGTGAAAAAGAGGAAGAGGAGGAGGAAGAAAAAGAGCTAGAAGGACTTCAGGAAGAAAAAGAATGTAGGAAACTACAAGAAGTAGAGGATGAAGAAGAAGGAGGAGAAGAAGAAGAAAAAGAAGAAGGGAAAGCTGAAGGTAACAAGAGTGATGAAGCTGTAAATCAAGCAAGCAATGCAGAACCAGAAGTTATACAGAATAATGGGCAGGTGCCAGAAGAAAAAAACAAATAAAGCTTAAAATGATAGTTTTTTCTATAAGGAAAAAAAAAAAAAGTTGGTAATGAAGTTCGTTCTATATTATACATGCTTTTCATGGAAACACAGTAGCCTGCATACTGTGATTTCTGTTCACTACTGTGTAAAAAAATATATATGTAAAAAAAAGAAAAAGAAAAAAAAAAGAAAAAAAGAAAAGAAAATCCAGGTGTGCCTGAACCTCAAACTTAGTAATTTTTCACACAGTTTTCAAAGTTAGGAACAAGTTTATAACATGAAGCAGATTAGAAAAATACAGTGACTCTGGAAGCAAAGATTTAACAGGTTGTAGGAAACCTGATTTATTGGACAAGCATCTGGCATTGTTTGTTTTATCAGTATTAATTTTCATTCTTAAGTTGATTAATTTTTAAGCTGTACAATTGGGAGAGATTTATATGAATTTTTTTTTTTTTTCTTTTTATGGTAAAACATTTCCTAAATCCACTTCAGTATTTTCTTATGTTTTATAATGTGAGAACTTCTGCACTACAAAATTCCCTTTTTTTTTTTTGCAGAAACCTGTAATGCAGTTGCAAACCGTGCTTGGCTACCTTTGTAAATCCACCCTAGAAGGTAGCAGTTTATGACATTAGATGTTGTAGTAGAGCATATTCTCATTTAAAAAGTGTATTGTTAGCCTTAAGGAAGCAGATGATAGAAGAGCTGCAGTTTCTTACTCACGTGATGATGAAGAGAGTAGTTGAAAAGACTTGTTGAGTTCTGATTGCAGGGACTAACAGTGTTAATACTGGTAAGGGCAGCAGAGTCATCAAAAATCAGTGTTTGTAATTGTGTTTTTGAGTCTGTAGCAACAATAATGAAGGATATGATATGAAGCTTTGTATCTCCTTTGGCCTTATGCAAGACCTGTGTGCTGTAAGTGCCATTTATCAGTATTACCGAGGCTCCGAGCAGCCTTTCTATCCAATATGTGGCCTACAATAACTAGCATTTGTTGATTTGTTATCAAACTTCTAAACATGGGGGAAAAAACACTCAGCCATCAGAGAAGTAAGAACACTGGGTATATTTCATTATTTAATTATTTGGTGGTATTTTGGGTTAATAACCTGACTCGCAGAATTTCTCTACAATAATGACAAGGGAAATTTTCTAATCTGCTTTATTGCTTTATTGGTTTACTTTAATTTCAGACACATACATGACATGTTATCTGGCTCATAAGTATTTTCAAATGTTAGTTATTATGGACCCCATTTATTAACAATGTTAGCTGATTTTTACCTATCAGTATTATTTTATTTCTTTTAGTTTATAGATCTGTGCAACATTTTGTACTGTATGTCTTCAAACCTGGCAGTATTAATACCCTTCTTACTGACATATGTACCTTTTTAGTTTTAGAAAACTTTTATATTTATGTGTCTTATTTTTATATTTCTTTATTTATTACACAGTGTAGTGTATAATACTGTAGTTTGTATTAATACAATAATATATTTTAGTATGAAAATTTGGAAAGTTGATAAGATTTAAAGTAGAGATGCAATCGGTTCTCTTGCATTGAGATTTGATTTAACAGTGTTATGTTAACATTTATACTTGCCTTGGACTGTAGAACAGAAGAATTAAAATGGGAATGTATTAATTTTACAATTGCAATCAATTCATTTTACCTTTACCCAGTTTTTAATATAAAGCTCTTAAATTTTGAAATTCACTGTGTGACTAATAGCATGATGCTCTGCAGTTTTATTAAGAGATTAGTCTAACCATAAAACTCTCATTTCCTTAGTAAGCCAAAATTAGAATAATCTTATAAACAGTGTTGGGAACAATGTTTAACATTTTTGTGCCAATTTGTTCCTGTATTCATGTATGTATGTTACAAATCTGAAACTTCATTTTTAAGTTCCTTGTTACATCATGGTCATTTTCTAGTTTTTTACCAGACTCCCCATCTCACAATAAAATGCGTCAACATGTCTGACTTACTGTCATTATTCTGGTAACATGGGTGTAAAATCATTTCTGTGAGGTGTTACCCAGGCATCTTTCCAGCTTCAGCATCCAGACTGGGTCTCAGTTGTACCTGAGGAGCACGTAAGTGAACAAAGGGGTGGAGTGTGTGCAGGCAAAGGAGCTGCTGCTTTGGTTTCTTGATTTACCAACATTAGTTCTGAGGATGAACCATGTGGTTTTGCTGTTTTTTATTTGCTATTAGACAGTTTCATGCTTTCTTCAAGAAGCCTGCTTGTAAAGGAAGTCATTCTTCAGTTAGCAATCAGCTGGTGGAAAGCTTGATGTGTATATATTGCTCTGGAACTTCCCCAAAGTACAGCAGCAATGTTATAGGTCATCTCAGTAATGGAAGCATGAAGTTGTATAATGTGCATTTTACAGTCTCTTCCAGTTTAAACAAAGCTTTGACTGTTATTAAAGCAAATAAATCCTAAAAGGGGATTTCATTTGTCAATTTGAGTTACATGAGCATCATGTAACTTCTTTTGTATTCACTTAAGTTTTGAATTTTTGAACTCTTTTTCTCAACATTTTTCTCAATGTACAAACATTGATCATCTCAACATTACATTATCTCAACATATGAAGGATTTATATATTAATTGTTTTACTTTGTATTTTGCTGTACACATTTTTAAGTGGAGTAAGCTCTTAACTCAGTAGTATCATTGAGGTAAACATGAGAAATGACTTTAAAAAATATTATATTGCATCAGTAATGTTGCCTTGTAATTATTATCATTGTAGAATCAATCAGATAAATAAGGATTTCTTGCAGATAAAACTGGCTCTGCTCAGTTCTAAGTAATGAAACACATCTTTTAGAAGCTGTTTTAAGATTATCATTTTTTCATGTTTCAGCAGCATCCCACTTGTCCATAGTAATAAACCCACTGAGACATTTGTTGAAATGGGAAAATTTTGCTGTCTTTAGTAATAGAACAAAGAATTTTAATAAACCCAAGGTTTATTAAGTGACAGCTGCACGTGAAAGGCCAATAAATTTGATTTAGAACCTTAGATAAAGTAAGAGAAAGTCATGCTTGGATAGAGAGCAAAGTCCAGGCAGTTTTGAGTCACCAAATGTCATCAGTTTAGGGGATAAAATGTCTAGTCATTACTTAGACTGTGAAACTATTAGTAATATTTTTCTTTTCAAAGTGGATTGGTGTATTGAATTTTGCATCTGTTAAGCTCAGAAATGCCTGTGTTGTTTGTGAGCTCATAACATCATTTATTATCCACCTGAAAACCAGAACACTGCTAAATCTTCATAAACTCATGTGGAAAGGTGAGGTGCTTTAGTGAGCAGACAGCTGGGCAGTGTGGAGAGTCCATCCACCCAGGCACCAGGAGCAGCCCAGCTGGGCCACATGGACCTTCTCTCTGAGGTAATGTAAAGCAGTTCTAAGTCTCACAGGGGAAAAAAAGTGAAAGCAGAAGTGTAAATCCTCAGCGTTCTGTCCTTTGGAGATGAAGAAAAGTTTGGAAAGAGCAGTAAAATCGGAGTGTAGTTTTAATAAAACTATTAAAGAAGGTCTTGTGACCTCTTTGTTGGTCAGAAGATGGAAATCTGTCAGTTGCCCTCTGTGCCCAGGCTGTGCCTGCTCTTTTCTCATGCAGAAAGAGGTACTTAAAGCTGCACAGAGAATTAGAAAATACACTGAAGTACCTGCTTTATCCTTTTTTAGTAGCAGTCAGATGGCATCCCAGTGGTGATTCTGGTGGCATTTTCCAATTCTCCATAGCCACACTGCTGTCTAATTTCTGGTTTCCTGGAGCAGCCTGTCCATATGTTAACTGGTACCACAGCAATGCTCTCCAAGGCTGTTTGCATATCAAGTTGTTTAAAAAATGGTATTAAAAATAATCAGATAAATTGATGAATAGTAAAGGAACCAGGAAAAGGGTTTTTTTAGTTTGTCTAATCTGAGTGGGCAAAAATGGCTTTATCTGCCAACAAGAGTTGTGTTTGCACTTGAGTGAGTCACTCTAATGCAGTTTTGGCCAGTTTTAGTCAGTGTGTGCACAAGCACCTCCTGATGTCTGTGCTGGCAAATTTCTGGGGTGGTGGTGGCCAGAATGGGTGGCAAGTTGAAAGCAGAGCCATTTGCAAGAGAGAAAACTTGACACCACTGGCAGCACTGGTTTTGCCCCAGCTAAATGCTGCTCTGAGGCTTCTAGCATCAAGGAGATGAAAGATCAGGGGTGTTCACACCCCAACCACCAGAGAAGTCGCTAGCAGAGAAATACTTTCTAGGGTACAGAAGAGCATTAGAGTTGAAGGTAATGATTTGAGGGTGAGAACAGTTCCTTTTGCTGATGGAGACTGCAGGGGAGGCAGAGGATGGCTTTGGAGCAGAGGAGAGAGGGAAGAGTTTAATGGGTCCTGTCCTGAGCACCTCTTGAAAGGGTTTCTTTTATTTACTATCAGTTATAATTCATTGCAATTCACATTCTGGTACTTAAATGCAGAAGGTTGAGGGTTCTTTTCTCTTGGCAGAATAGCTTGTTTAATAGTCACTAGGATAATCTCTACATTTCACAATGGAAAGTCACTATTAGAGTATATTCTGAGTCTGTATTTTATAATATTTGTACTTTTCTTGGGCAGTTGTTCCAACAATATTTGCACAGTCTGATTTTCATTAAAAAAAATAGAAAAGGGTTATGATGTCAGATTAACTCTTAAAAGTGATCAAATATTTTCAGCTTTTGTTTTATCCTCTGCTTTTTCATGACCTCTGGTCACTAGTTTGTCATAGTCTTCTTAACACTGTATATTATGCCTATCATACACCTTCTATGTGTGGTGTCTCTAGGGGAAACAATATGATATATTTTGTTGCTTCACCAAAAAAAAAAACCCAAAACTTGCTCTTATTTTAATCTGTAATTAAAAAATAAATTGAAAATTTAATTAAAAATGAAATGTGTTGATGTCAGGAGGACTTTCATGCCAGAAGTTATCCTGGTACCATGCTGAATGTGATAGTCCTGCAGTATTAATCTACAACTAGCTAAAATTTATCCAAGGTTGTACCTTTGCACTAGCACATCCAAAAAATAATCTTTACAAGTTATGAGGACATGGGAAGTAATCTTTAAATTGCATATATTGAGAAATTCATTTTGGTCTTTCCATTAGTTGTCTGGTGAGATTCAAGTTCTCCAATTCTGCTTTTAGATTTTTAACCTTTCTGAACTGGGGACTGTCCTTGGGCTCATCTTGGTGTAGTAACAATGAGATTTGCATTGTGTGTTTATTAAGGGGTTAAATGAGTTCAACCCTAAAAAACCTGCAATACACCTACCCAAACTTTGTGTCATTGCTCAGGAGTTTCTGTTCCCATTTTACCTGGCAAGTCTGCTCATTTTTAGCATACCCTGGGCCCGAAGACAGATCACAAGTCTGACAGCATTGTGTGGCTGGCCCTGATTCCATCCCTTGCTCTCTCTTCAGTCCAAATCCTGCATGGCTGTTGAGCATCACTGGAACACTTGGATTCTGTGAAACTCTCTAAATTTCTAGACAGGTAAGCAAAGATACAGAGGGAGCATTTTGCTCCTTTCAGTGTTCAAGAACAACATCTGTTGGACCAGATTTCTCAATGCTGAACTGCTCTGCTCAAGAAATAACTTCACTGGAAAATTCAGAAAGTAACAAGGGCTTCCAACAGGTTTGTAAGGTCAAATCACTATATACAATAATGGTACTTTGAATGTTTTTCACCTCCCTCAATCAAATAAACCCAATATTGGGAAAATTCCCATGCACAGCAGTCCTCCATTTGTTCTGCTCACCTTTAATGTAATGCTGCTGCTGGTCCCCAAACCAGGAGGTGAAAACATGTCTCACTTGTACATCCTTGTGAGCAAGGTAAGTGCTGGAGCAGGGAAGGAAGTTTTAACCTTTCTGACAGTTCCAGCAGCTGCTGCTGCTGCCAGCCAGGGAGTGTTTGAAGTGCTTATGGTCACAGCTATGGTTGCCAGAGATAAGGGGGCTTCAATCAACACAAGCTGACTGAAGTTGACCTCCAGTCACTTTTTTTCCCCATGTAGACAGCTCCAAAGAATTCCTCTGGCAGGAGCCAGCAGCCATTCTTGGAGGAGCTTCCAGCCAGCCTCATGCAGAGCAGTGACCCCTCAGTCTAGAAATCCTTGAGAGTTAGTCCCTCATGTTCCCCTAAACATGCCATTGTCTTCGGAATCTTTTAAAAAAACTTTTAATCAGGGTTCTTAGTACTGGCATTCTGATCTCCAAGTCAATCTGTGTCAAGTGCTCTTAAAATGCCCTGAAGAGAGGCACTCTATAAACCAAGAAATTCTGGCATTTCCATTGTGATGACTGGTGTCACAATTCCTGTGTATTTTCCAACCCTGACTAGCAGTTTTGCTGGCGTAGGGAAAAAAAACTGTGCTGTCAGTCTGGGGTAGTGCAGGTTCCATCAGGGGCTCTCATGGAGGCAAAAGAATAAAAGCTTTGTTGATTCCCTACAGCTTCTGCAGGCCCAATACATCCATCATCTTGTTTCTTGTAGGGCTTGGGACTTTCTGGTGAGGGCCACCTGGCAGGGACACTTTGGATCCTGATGGGTCCCCAATGGGACCTTCAGATATAACCCCTGGGGGAGAGGGACAGAGGGGAAAAAACACCTCAGTGCAGCAAATTAATGTATGAATAATCCTTTACAGAAATGGCTCAACTCGTGGTTATTTATGTAAGTAAAACCATTGTAGAATCTGCTTTTTCTCCTCTGCAGCTGAAATATTGATTTTTTTTTTAATGTTCAAGAAAACAAAAACTTAATTCCTGCTTTACTGTAGTTTATTATTTAACCTTGTTCCTAATCATGGCCCCACCATCTCTGTTTAAAAAAGGGCAGAACCACACTGCTTACTCTCTGATGATGGAAATGTCTGTGGTTCAGTGAAATCTTCTGAATCTGTTCTGCTCACTGTAGCTAAAACTAATTGAAAATACTTTGAGAACTCGATGCCAAAAATTGCAAATACCTCATGACCAGAATCTTAATGCCTTTGATTTTGCCCTTCTGAAATGTTCTCCACTTGAATTTAAAGTTGGTTTGCCAAGGAGTGGCAACTGTCACAAAGTTTATTTGGCCAAGACACCCCAGTATCAGTGGTGGGAAATAATTTAGGGAAGAGTCTCTCACTGCAGTCTGTAGCAGTAACAGCTGACAATTAAATTTATGATGCAAGGAGGTTGTTTGGGTTTTGAGCTAAGAACCACCTCCTCTGCTGGTTGACTTAAAATAGTGCTTTACCACTCTCCCACTCCCATGTCTGTGCTGTGTGTGCTGATGCTTCTGGTGAAAAGAACAGGTAGGGGCTGCATTAGAGGTGTGCTGCTCTTCTGGGTTTGCTTTCTCTGCCACAGGGTTTCTATATGTTCTGGTGGGTACCCAAATAGAGGCAAAAGCAGTGATGTTTCAGGCTGTAATGATGGCCAAACCCAAGTAAACCAGTAAGCAAACCCCAGGGAGAGTGGGCTGCTGGCAGCACAGAGTGGTCTCTGCAAAGGCAGGGATGCTTTAGTCCAGGCTGCTGAGTTATTGTCAGAGCCAGAAAATGTCCTTTGCCCTAGTGCATCAACATCTCTTTTTTCACTTTCAAGCTGTTAAAAGAGCAGAGGCCACAATTAGCTCTATTAGTCATTTAGCATATTCAAAATCAGAGAGGGGTGGTTTTTCCCTTGCTTACAAATGAGCCAGCAGGATGTCATCAGGCTGAGACTACAGGTTAGGAATAATAGAGGACTTGAGGGCCTGACCATGGAATAAAGTCCAGGGACCTCTGTTGGGAGGTTACACAGTGCTAATGGAAAATGGGGTGCACCAAAATGTGATGCAAATCAGCTGGCACTGCCTGGCTCAGGGATGTTCTTGGGTCCTTCTGTCCAGACACACTCCAAAATGTGGATTTCTCCCTGAGAATCTGTATGTTCCCAGGACTTAAACTAGTCAGGGCTCACTGTCCTCCTTCAAAGACACACTGACCTGCTGGCACTGTGGTGGCCCTGGACACCTGGGCAATAGAGACCTCTGGGTGCTTGCTGGAGGGACCAAGGGCTATTGCAGGCACATTAGATCTAGTTTTTGCCATCTGCATCATGTCAGTAAATGCATAAACCAGCTGTTTCCACCAGCTGTGACAGTGGAAAAGAAATGCATCAAACTTGCTGGTTTTCACACGGTGTCTGTATGAAATCTCTTCAGCAAAGAAGATGACCCTGTGATGTTTTCAGACCTGACCCCACAGAAGTGTTTTTATAACTGTCTGGCGGTCAGCAAAGCTTCCCAAAAAATTCCCAAAGGTTCCCCCCTGCCCCTGGGTGAGTGCTGGGCTGCCCTGCTGAATAAGAAAACCCAATGTATTTTTTTGTGGGAGTCTGAAGGGATCCCCCTGCCTCATATTGCCCATTTCTGTCAAAGCCAGGTGGCAGAGCTGCCCAGAGGGGACAGCCAGGTGCCCTCACCCTATCACAGTGCAGAAATAAATAGGAGTGGGAGGCAGAAATCCCAGATCCCAAACATCAGATTCGAAAATAAAAACAACTGAAATGTCCCTACAGCAGGACAAACATCCCTCCCTCTGGTCCAGTACCCATCTTCAGAGGAAAGGTAGGTGGTGTTGTTATCCACAGGCACACTGTGGGCTCTCAGTTCAGCAGTGGCTGACTGGTGACACGTAGGAGCTCTAGGAGTACAAAGCTGTAGCTGCACGGATGGGCTTGGAGCATTGCCTGCAGTACAGATGTCTCCTGATGCTCAGGCACCAGATGCCATGTGCAGTATGGGCTGTCTTGTACCAACTGCTCCAATCCCAAGCCTCACATGAAGGGAACACAGGCCATGGCTCTCCCACACTTCTCCTGCAACGTGTTAGAGCCCACACGTGCCACCTCTGCCATGGCTGGAACACGCCCAGGGCATTTGGTTTGAAGACACGACCCCAAGGCAGGGACACTTCTCTGACCCTGCTCAATGTGTAGTCTGACAGTCCTGCTTGCCTCTCCTCCAGCAGGAGCTGCTTCAAGCTGCTTAGCACTTTTTCCATGTGGGGAGTTGGCTCTTGGATAGTTTTTCAATTGAAGTTTAAAACAAAACTAAACTAAAGAAGGGAGAAGAGACAAACATCTTGCCCTTTGAGGAGCTTGGTGGGGAAGGTGTTGGTGGAGCATCCTCAGTAAGAGGCAAGTCAATAGTTCTATTTCAAAGGGGAGGGTTGTCAAGGCTCCTTTTTCTGCTGGACAAAGTGGGAAGCAGGTTGAGGTCGGGTCTCTCCTGGCTCTTGGCACTGTACCAAAGCTATGGAACAACAGAGACCATCCAGATAGAAAAGCAGCACAACAATGCCTGCTAAAAATGTGCAAGAAGCAGAGACAGGACAACCAATCAGGGAGACAGGTCTCTGCAAGCCTGGGGCTGGTGTTCCCAGGAGCATGGGGATGGGTTGTCCAGTTGCTTTGATCTCCTCTGTGGTGGCTGCCCACACTGGTCCCCCATCAACCTGCTGGAAACCAGGGCTGTCCACGTGAGGGATAAGAATATGTTCTACCTATTATTTGCCAAAATATACAGTTTTGATTTCTGTTTATGAGGGCAATTAGCTCAATATTTGTAAAACTAGAAAGCTTACTTCAATTTCAAATGTTTTAAGACAGGACATTACAAACAATGACTTCAGTATGTACTTCTCATGTTTATTACTGCAGTAGGGCAAGCAGGGTTCATGTGCAAGCAGACTTGAGCCCTGAAAGGCTTTTGTTCTTCATAACCCACCTTCTCCAAGAGGCAATGAGCTAAGGCTAAACATAACAGCCAGAGAGAACTGGAGGCAGACATACATTGGCATGATTCAGGCCTGTTGTGCAACACCTCACAGTGAAACCACCACTCATAAAGTCGCAGAATTAGTTACTTTCACTTCACAGGAGACAATCTCCTTGGAGTTAGTGGCATTTATCTTAGTTTCTTCTGGTGTTTCCCAGTGAGGCACTGCTAGAGAACTTGTTCTAGAGACAAGAAACCGTGTTGGAATGTGACAGAGGCTGCTCACAGCCACCTCAGCAAAGGGGCAACAGGCGTTGTCCAGCTGTTTCCTCAGCTGTCTCACAAAGAAGGAGCCTCATTCCGTAGGGTCTTTCACTTTTTGGTGTTGGTAGGTGTTATTCCACACCATTAAGACCTGCCACTAAAACTTCTGCATGTTGGCAGTGACAGGATTGTCCCAGTGCCTGCAGTAACACTGCCAGGGCTGGGCGTCATCCCTCCCCTCAACTGCTGGGTGTTGTTCCATTCACCCAGCAGCTTTTCCTTCATTCTACTGTCAAGAGGGAGACAAAATACAGGAAAAATGAGGATATTTTAGTGTGATAACTATGGAGACCCAAAGGAGAATTAACTGTCCAGAATCTTGCGCAAGAAATGGAGACAAAGGGTAGCTGGAAATCTAGAAGTTGCCTGCAATGCATTAGAGATTGCTGCCAGCAGCCTACATCTGTGCACCATATGAGCAAGTGAGAAAGTGTCTTTGAGAAGGGTGTAATGTTGGTCCTGTGTCAATAATGGATTCAGTCCAAGGCACTGAAACATCTGCTCTGTTTTTCAGGATTTTCATTCTTATACTTGTCAGGATATTCAACTAGGTGAGCATCTACACATCAAGGACTGCAGTAGAAAGAGAAGGTGTGGCCACCACCAGCCAAAATACTCTGCCATGAGATGCTTTGGACTCGCCTTCAGGTAAGAAGTCAGCATTAGAATCAAATGATCACCACAGGTAGGTCTATAAAGCTCCCAAATTAGTTGTGCAGAGACCAGCTCTGCAACAGTTATTTCTGGGTGCTTAAGTGCCAGTGCAAGTGAATTAAATTGTTATTGTGTGACTCCCATATGCAATTAATTCATTACTTGTGGACAAATTGCCAGCAGAGTGGTGCAAAGTCTCAGGGAGTGTAAGCAAAACAGAAGTGATTGGTCAGTGGAGCCCTAGCAGAGGCCTACAGGTAATCCTAGATGTGGGTTAAATGCACCTTGAGAAGTGGGGTTCAGAAAACAACAGTTTAATCCACACCTTGACACGCTCACCCCAAATGGGAGCAGAAAATATGGACAGTTACTGTATGTGACATGAAAGAGAATGAATCCCAGCCACAGTTTTTCCTCACTTTTCTCTTCTGGAGCCTCTCACTGACCTGACAAGGGAAGTTTTCTTCTCCCAGTTTTACAACATGATTTGCAATGCCATGGGAGGGATGAGAAGCTCTTTTGTGCTGGGTTGTCACCCCAGCAGCACCAATGAAAGGCAATTATGATGCTGGTGATGCTCTCTCCTGCCCTGGAGAGTTAATGAATTCCATCCTCCTATTGTTGCCACTCTGAGCTTGCCCAAGGACCTGCAGTGGGATGACATCCTCCTCACTCTGCAAAAGGGTTTGCTTCCTGGTAACAGAGAGATCCATTAGCTCTTGGAGCTGTTGTTCTTGAACTGAAAGCTCTGTGCTCTAAAGCCCAGCAGGAAGAGATAATTAGCAGTAAATTGCATATTCTGGGCAAAATCCATCCACTTCTGCCAAGATTACCCAAGGCCTCAAATGAAGTGGCAATCTGTGGGATGGATGCTTTTTTTTGCATAAGGAAATGTGCATGATTGCACTTTTGGGCAGTGTGGCCCAAAAACAGGCTCTTGTGTCCATGCAAGGCTGTGCCAGCTCCACGTCCTGGTCAGCAGAGGGGTTTGGGAGTGAGGGAAGGGGAGGCAGTGCCTGCAAGGGATATACAGCTGCAGTATCATGAGTTGGAAATAGCCCCTGTCCCAGCCCTTCCCCTCATCCTGCTGCCTTCCTTGGCTTTCACATGTTCACTTGGTCCTTGGGCAAGTTGTGCTTGTGGATGCCTCAGGCTTCAGTTGGGAGTCTCTGTTACAGGATGGACAGAAACCCCATCTCCTACCCAGTAGTGCCACTGCAATGTGGTGTCATTCTTTATCCATGCACTGGGCGACCCTGTTATATGTGATTTAATAAATGCACTGCTGTGCTCATATGCCTTCTTCTGTTTGGACAATTCAGCTGCTTGAGCACAGGCTGGATGCCAGTTTCCCCTAGGAAGTGTCACCTGAGTCCAACTGCTGGTCCAGAAACATGCAGGTCTTCTGCAGGTCCTGTGTGATATCTGCCAGCTCTGGCAGGTGCACCACTGGAGATGTCCATGTTGGAAGTGACTCAGGCCTCGTGTGTCCAGATTGTTTCTCTCAGAGCAAGAGAGCACTAGGCAGGCTGATGCAGAGTAGTAAGAACCATCACATCCCAGAGCTTGTCTCAGCTTGATCACAGCACTGTAGTGCTAAGCCATACAATCTCCCAGACAACTGGATACGTTCAGAAGTGATTGGGTGTGATGAATACCAGACACAAGACCAGATTCTGAGGGGAATCTTGAGGGGCTTGGATCTGAGAAAGGTCTGGTTGCTCTAAGGACATATTAAAGGTCTGAACATGTTCTAGCAGGTGGTCTAAATTTGCACTGCAAAAGCAATCCTGCTCTACCAAGCCCAGGAAACAAAAACAGAGAGCGGAAGACATCACACTTCACATCACCAGTTTATAATGGGCAGAAATAAGTCAGGTTTCTGCCTGATGGTTAAGTGTTGTTAGATTTTTCTCACCTTCCCATTTCCACACAAGACACCCACTCCAACAACCTTTTGTCTTGGGCTACATCTTCTAAACCTTTTGTCTTTCGTGTGAGCTCCTTTGGACCCCGTCCAACCTCCATTTTCCTTAAAGCATGGTGCCAAGAACGGGACATCAAACTCCAGCTGAGACTGCACTGGTGCCAAGTAGAGCACAATAATTTCTTCTGTGTCTTATATAAAACACTCTTGCAGGTGTGCCCCGGGATGACATTTGCCTCTTCTTGTTTTGTGGGCAGACAATACCATGGACTCCCACAGTTTCTGGATCTAAAGGCTGTAGGTCCCTCTCTGCACACTGCTGCCTGGCAGGTAGGTCACTGTTCACCAGAGCCTCAGGTTTGGCTTGTTTGTTGGGGACTTTGGTATTTGATATTTTCCCCCTCTTTTTACATCCACCTATTTGATTTCTGTCTATTCCTTGGGGTTTTTCAGGATCAATATGAATTCAAACTTCGTCTTCCTATGGGCAATGTTATACATGACTCATGAACAAGATGATAATTTATCTTCATTTGGATACTAGGAGAGTAACTATTCTGCACTGACTCTATGGACTTGTGCTTAAGAGGCAGGGAGAATTAGCTTGCCCAAAAGACCATAACACTTCAGATAAATTACTGTTGGCTTCTCTTTCTTATTAGATGTCAGAAAGATCTGGGTGTTTAGCAGACAAATCTAAGATAAAACCCCCAAATGTACAGGTTGTTTGCTGCCTCCTGTGCCACAACTCCTGGTCCCTGGCTACGACCACTTGCTCCAGAACTGGTTTTTATTCCACTCTTGCTAAGGACCAGATGGGCTGTGTCCTCAAAGCTCAGTTACTGGGTTTGCCATTCAGGTTCCTGGGGCAGTATGGTAGGTGCTGAGCAGCAGCCAAGGCATCTAGTGGGATCTAGTGTAGTTCTCAGGACTGAGCAATCTGCTTCTCATTATGCACATAAGAAACTATCAAGGGTTAGGCCATGTTTGTGCAGGCAATCTCATCCAGGTTAGCACCTCCTCCTCAAGGGACGTGTTGTGCAGGGACACTGAATGTTTGCTTCACGCCGCAGACTCCAGGCTGAGCTCGCCTGTCACCCCCCACCACTTTGGTACTCCATCATGCCATTAAGTAAGCTGCAAAGAACTTTCTGGCATCCAGCTGTCACATATATCATGATTAGATCAGAGTGATGCTGTGGGGTTTCATGTTTTCTTAGCTGATGCATGATGTTAAGTGCCAGCTTTGGCTTCTAGAACAGCTCTTGGCTGCTGCCTTAGCCTAGTCTGCGCCAGATTTGTCACAAATCTTGTTGGGACCTTACTTAATCCTCCCAATATGACAATGAAATTGTTATTTTTTTTACAAAGCAAACAACCCACAGTCTGTTTTCCAACTAGTTTTGCACCTTTCTTGGTATTAAATCTAGTCCTTTTTTGCCCGCTGGTTTCCATGGGAGTGTTTTCAGGACTGCACTGAAGGAAAGGAATTAAACTAAGAGGATGTACAAACACAGATCTTCAGTGGCTGGTTGCTGCTTCAATCCCAGCAGGGCTGTTTGTGTAACTTTCCTGCAAAGTTAGACATTGAGTTTATTATGGAACCAGGCGCTTTTATTTATTAATTTTTCTATGAAAAGCAGTAAAAAAAAAAAAGAGGTTATAGGAGAGCTTGCTTTGGAAAAGCAACAAGAAAGAAGCAGAGAAGCTTGATGGCAGATGTATCAGGTGCTGTAAGCCTGAGGAGTGGTGTTAGTTCAAAGGACCTGAGTGGCACAAAATAGATGGTCTTTCAGCAATGTAAAAGCCAACACAGCTCTTCAGAGCTATTACTGTGGCAATGTAGTCATGGACTTCAAAGGTGCTGACTGGACTTGCAGGAGGTTATCGAGGCTCTCTGTGGAGTGTCAGCTAAGGGGCTACTGTTAAGTTCATAAGGACCAAAAACATCACTTCCCTTTGAAATCGTAACCCCCAGCACACCTCTCATTATTCCTGAATAGGTCTCTGGGTGCTTCTGGTACTGGATGGCTCCAGAAGCTTGAGAAATGTTCTGAAGTTTTATGAGGGTTTTTTTTTTGTTTGCTTATTCCTGTATCTATTTGCAATTTCCCTTCTCTCTCTGTTTTCCTAAGAAAATTCCTGTAGGATTCACAGAACCCACATGTTGGATTTGCACCAGCTGCCCTCAGATGGGCTGTGTGCATGTTCTGCATCATAAGAAATGATTCTGCAGCAGAAAGAGGGTGGGAAAAGTGGCTTAGCTGGGTCCTTCAGGACTTCTAGCAACACCTCTGACAATAACCCCCAAATGAAGCAGGATTTCTACAGTATCAGCAGGTTTGCTACAGAGGTGCTATTGATGAGAGAGGAGTAACAAGACCTACCTCCAGCAATAAGGTTTGTCATCATTCATATGAGAAATCCTCACAAATTAATGTGTGAATAAGGAAGGTGGCAGGTCTTTTTAACACCCCTCCTGTGCCCTGATTTCTCAGTGAGCAACAAAGATACTGGTGTTTGCCTGGATCCCTGGGACATGTCTCTGCATTAGGTGAGCTCTCCCCAGCACGGGTAGGGCAGATGATGACGTTGCTGTTGAGAGAGGTAGCTTTTTGTGCAGTCAGCATGTCAACAAATAACCCTTTAAAACCCAGAGAGGTCTGCAGAGATCCACCATTTGCACCACTGTGGTGCTGAGAGAGAAAATTGTCAGCTTGGATGCAGCAGCTTTTCCCCAGTCCTTGGCTGCCCCAGCCCTCAGCTGCCAGCTCCTCAGGCCAGCACAGAAACCACTGATGGTGTTCACAGCCCAACTGCATGGTATTGATCTCAGGTTATTTTATTTCAGACTTAGCCTTAAGTCTCTTGCTTGCAGACCTCTGGTGCCAGAAGGTAAAGGCTGTTACTGAAGCCCAGGCAGTAGGTTTGCTGCCAGCCTGTGAGCTGCCAGGGCTGCCTGGTGCTGCACACCACAGCTCTCTTAGTGGGATTTCAGACCACAGTGTCCATCCTGCATGGTGAGAGCTTACAGGGATTCAGCATTGTACCCATACCCCTTTGACAGCATAGGTAGTTACCTACTAGATGCCCATAACTTGGTTTGTGGGGCTTTTTTTCTAATAGATCATCTTTTCCATTTTACTGCTTTGAGTCAGTAGAGCTGTGCAAGTGTCCCTCTGTCCTTCCTGCACCTCACCTCCCAGGCACAGCAATGGCTCCACGGGTCTGGCTGAGAAACACCCTTGACTAGCCCTCTCACCCTCTTCACCCTCACCAGCTCCTTCCTTCCCTGCTGGGGTTTGGAGCTCTTGGAAGGAGCGATGCTTTGTTTAACCCTCATCACCTTTTCTGTCTGAAAATTAAAAAAAAAAAAAAAAAGAAAAAAGAAAAAAAAAAAGAAAAAATGTTAATGTTTTGAGTAAACACGTGAAACTGTTTCGAACCCCCAGAGCTAAGCTGTGGCTCACAATTAATTATATTTCTCTACAAAGAAATGCAAGAGGTCGAAGGACACGGAGAAGTAATATGTTACAGGGAAGCTGACAGCAGAACAGTAAGTTTGGGCTTAAGTGAAGGGTTTTTTTGCTTTGCTGGCTCGTGGCACAGAGCCAACAACAACAGAGCAGGAGCTGGCTTGAAGTGACCGTGGGGAGCAGGTGTGCTGCAGGCATTGGAACTACTGAAAAACCATCCTCCAACTTACTGCACTTCTGCTCAGTGTCTTTAAAGCATAACAATAATCATATTAATGATATTAAGACAGTGTCATGGTAGAAGTTTGCCCTTTGTGGGATTCAAAAGCACTGAAATGCTGCTTTAATTAGCAATTGCTTTGCATCCCTGGGAAGAGACAGATGGGACCCTCCACTCCACGTGGAAAGGAAATCTTTTCTGATTAACTAAGTTTTGTTTGTTGATGATGTGAGGTTTGTTGAAGAGTCAGGAGTCCAAAGCCATCTGAATTAAGAGATTTGCCTCCCTCCAGAGAGCCAAGCAGGCGTCTGCTACCCGTGAGCATCTTTTGTTCCCTGTTTTACACAGTTCCCAGGCAGCGAGTCCTGGAGCACAAAGGTATTTCTAACATCAGGAGTCATCAGCAGCATTTCTGAGGGGCTGGATAGTGCTGTTACAATATGAGATCCATGCTTCCTGCTCCACAAATCCAAGAAAAATAAGTCTGCTGTGTTCAAAACCCTTTCACACTCCACCCAGTCAGTGGAGACCTTTCATTGAGTAAAAAGCCCTGTGACCAGATCCTCAGGGGATATGAGCACCTGAAGTCCTCTTGAAGCCAAGTTTCTTGTGAGGTCTTAGGACCTCTCAGGATCTGGCTGCATGGGCTTAACAGTCCACCCACCAACATGCATTTATTTTCCCCTAGTGTCTATTATTATTCTAGACCCTGTACTTGCTGCAGCATGTGTTTCTCCTCTGAAGTCGACGCATACAAAAGCTCTGTGATTCCTGGTAGAGCTTCAGCTGACTCCTCACCACCACAATGGTAGAAAGTGAATTAAAAATGCTTTTTCCATGCTGCAGGCACTACAGAGCACTCAGCTCGGCCATGGCTTGCACTGTGCAGGGAAATGGAGTAAGATGAAAGTCAGACAGCACCTGAAACCACAGGGACAAGGAAAAGCTTTCCACTCAGATAAGGCTTTAGTTATTTTTTTCAGCAGCCAAACCAAAATCATAGAGTCCATGTACTGGTAACAACAAGATTTGTACATGTACACAAGGGACTGTAAAACTACCCAAGAAGTGATCTTCCTTCTTAAGCATGTAACTTCACTGCCAGGTAGAGGCAGGAAAAATGTGCCTTGTTTCATGCAAGTGAAGCTTGGATACTCCTCTGAAACTTCCAGCACCAACCACCTCCTGGAACTGGGTTGTTCTTCATGAATGTTTGGCAAACTTATATCTGAAGGAGAAAATATAACCATGCTGCTGACTTATGAAGACCCACAGTTTTTGCTAAGGAATGAACTGCAATGATCAGCTTATGCAGGGGTAAAGAAGAGGCCATGGCAGGGGAGATGTGATCAGCGTCAGAAATAAAAAGGTAAGAGTGCATCTTACACGGGATAAATAATAAGCCCAGAGAGCCATAGCAAGGGAAAAATTACATCAAACCTGGCTGAATCTGAGTGTGTGTCACCACCAAGGGCAGGGTAAGATGCAGGTGGAGTTCTTCAGTTTCTTCTGTTACAACATCCCTGAAATCTGCCAAGATCAGAGCACTGCTGGAACTTAAAAAGCACTGGATTTCCCATTCCTTAAATCTTCTAATCTAAATACTCCTCCTCTGAGCATAAGATGCTAGAAGGAAGGGGGGGAAAATTATTTGGGAGAGGTCCTTTGAGAGACAGGGACAAGGCAGGAAGAAAAGCACAAGCTGAAGAGAGCTGATAAAGGTTTCTAAAAAGGCAATAAACATTTCTGAGAAAACAAAGCTCAGTCCAGATCAAGAGGAGACTGAACTGCCACCTCCCAGAGGGGACTGAAATGTCAAATATCATGGCACATTAATGCACAAAATCTGTGGTGGAGCGAGGGAAGGTGGGGAAAAAGGAAGGGAAAGCCTGGCAAAGAGCAGGGAGGTGGGGAAGGAGGGGAAGCTCCTTCCCCCTGTTTTCCTGGCAGTATCCTGCCACCTTGACGGGTGGCTGCTCTGAGTCAAAGAGTGACAGTGGGAGGCAAATGTGTGTGTGTCAGGTGAGGGGTGATGCCAGGCAGGTGCAGAGGATGGTCAGGGCCCAGCAGGACTGTGACTGAGGGGCGGAGATGCGATTGATGTTACTGTCAGACCATACGCTTGTCCACAGAGGCTGTCAGTGGGAAAACGGCAGGAGGATGGGGGGATGGAGGGGAGGAATATGGGAAACTACAGGCAAAAGGCACAGCTGAAGAGTGTGGGAGGGAGAAGCAGTCAGGAGAGAGCCATTTCTGCTAGGAGAGCAGCCAGGGCAGGTGTCCATGGGTGAATGCGATACTGGGGTCCTTGCAGGTCAAGCTAATAGAGGGGTGCCCGAACCTCCACTTTCTCTTGGGTCCTCTTGAGTCTAATAGTGTCTCCAGGAAGCAGGAGGATTCTCTGAAGGTAATGCCAATACAGGGAGGCCAGTGCTGGGGCTGGACTTGGATGCAAGAGGTCTCAGGGTGATGTGAAAGGGAAGACCCAGCAGGATTTGGGCAGAGCTGATGGGGAGGGCATGAAGCAGCCCAGCTGCAGTGAGTGCCATCTCCCTGGGGCAGAGAAACGTGGGAAGAGGATGAAGGAAGAGGGGAGAGATGCTGTGGGGAAGAACTTCTGGAAGGGCACAGACAGGAGGCAGAAAGGAAATTACAGAAATTATGAAGGAAATATGAAAAAGAAAGGGAACTAGGCCTGTGCCAGAAGCAGGCTGAGGCCAGCAGGGAGAGGGGACTGAAAAGAGAGATGAAGCTGGGGAGGTCTTTGAGCAAGGGCTTTAGACTGAGGATTTGGGCTGAAGAAGCTGTGAAGTTCAGGCAGATGTTGTGTCCTGTGCTTGGCACCCTGGGCTTGCTGGGTGGGGGAGGGACACACCACCTGCAGCCAACACTGTGGCACAGGGCTGTCATTGTTTGTTGACTCATTAAAGCTTTTACAGTGGACCTGTGGGAATGGAGCAGCAGCTGCTTCTTCCAGAGCCACCTACTGAACATCAAACAACAGCAGATTTAATCCCCCTCCTTTTTGTCATCAGCCATAATACCTGCATTGGCAGAATAGCCTTAAATAGGTGCCCTGGTCATATTTGCCATGAGAGATGAGACTTAAAATAGGTGGTTTGGGTAGAGCAACCTTTCTTTCTTAGCACTTTTTTGTAGTGCAGGTTGGTGAGTGACAGTTTCGTTTCTGCTTTCTGCTTCTTGTAGGTTTTTGAGCTTCAGTCACCAGCCTCTGGCAGGCTCTGCAGAAAAAACATTGCTCTCAGATACGTGTGGGCAACTCTCTTATGGGAATGAAATTATGCTCCTTTCCTATGACATTGCCCCGTAATTGAAAAGCAAAATTCACTTTGATTACACTCATCATAAGCAATAGCCCAACAGAAAATCCAGCCCTGAATTTTCAATTAAACTTCTCTTCCCATAAAAAAATAACTTGCAGTTTCCAGGGGCAGATTAAGTTTTTGCTGAAGTTGTACAATTCTGCATCGTTCAAAGGTTGCTGGATAAATTCCTCAGAAGTACCTCCCTTCACCTCCCGTTCTCCACTGGTACTTGACTAAGCAGCAGGACTAAGAGACAAGGGTGATGGGACTTGTGCTGAGAAACTCACAACAAAAGCAAAAGCAATGGGAGAAGAGCCAGAGGGGATGGAGCAGCTCCCTCAGGCAGGGCTGAGTGCTCCTCACCACTGCAGAGGCAGGAAATTCTGCAACAGCACTAGTAAAAAAGGTTGTTCCTTGGGATATTTCCAGCCTTGTCCCCTTTCTGGTTCCTCTTCCATGGCCAATGTCCTGCTTCATGCTCTTGCTGCTTCTGCAGTGTCAAGCACCTCCTGCTAGCCGTGGTGGGATGTTGTTTCCCTGCACCCCAGCCTCTGAGAGGAGTAGAAGAGCCTGGACCTCGAAGTGGAGCCAGAAATAGGGAAGCCAGTTATCTGAATCATAGTGTCCCAGTTTAGCCTCTCCTGATCACATGCCGTCTGCTCCCTGACAGCCTGGTGCTAATGTTACAGACAGAGCTCTTCTCAGAGGCTGTGCCTTCCAGTCAGAAGTGGAGCCATGAGCTGGAAGGAAAGCAAATACGAGCTAAAATTGCAATGTCTTGAGATGAGGGAGGAGGAGGAAAAAAAAAAACCAAACCAGCCAACCTGATGGGGATGGTGGTAATGCTCTTCATCATCCTACATATACGCTCTTTTTTCGGCTGCCCTAATTGAAAAGTGCGGGTGAGCCTTTAGTCACTCTATAAAATTGGCATTTCTGAGGCTGCCACTGTTTGTCACAGTGCTAAAAACGAGGTGCAACAGTAATGGGAAGGAGATATTGGTCATGATTGGGGTCCAGATAACAGTAACATGAAAGGTAAAAGATTGTTGAGAAAAACTGCACAGATCCAACAGCTATAATGGGTGTATCGAGCTGTAAAGGAGGTTTGCATGGCAGGATCTTTAACTGAAGGCCAATATGTTCTGCCAAATGGACAGTACTATTTCTAGAGAGCCTCTTCTTGCCTTCTAGGGTGACTGCATTTTGGCGCCCATCTTCTAAGGCCAGTGCTGATGCTGGACACGTCAAGGTGCTGACCTTCTAGTTGGCAGTGAAGCTGAGGCTAGACACTAAGGGTCTGCCACCTTCCAGCAGCTCTCAAGGGCTGCATCTGTGCAGCAGGGCAGGTTGACCCAACAACGTTCCCTGGCATTCCAGTCCTCCAGGACTCACCCTGCACACCAAGATTCCCCCAGGGAAGACTCAGTGCACAAACAGGAGCAGCCACCACATACTGGTGGGACTATTGGTGACAAAGACAGGTCAGCCAGTTCACACTGGGTCCTGCCAGCACTGGGCAGACACCAGGGGCACAGATCTCCTCCAGCTAGCTGGGCTTTGTTTCTACCTGCCTCCCATTTAGGATGGTGGATGCAGTGCAGGGCTCTCTGCAGAGCTCGGTGACAAGGAGAGGGCAGCTCTTTCTGGGAAAGGAGCAGGAAGAAGAGCATGCGGTGGGCTGCCCTCCTGGGCTTTAAAAAACCCAAAAGAGAAGTGAAACCAGCTTTGGTAGAAGATGGAAATGCTGAGGGGGTGGTTCATGCTCCAGCAGCCAGTTCAAAGGGCAGCAGAAATCCCCCAGTGCTTCCGCTACCGGCAGCAGGAGGTGTGGGAGAAGGGGCAGCACCGCAGCCCTCCGAAGGGAGCAGGTGGCTGAGGCATCAGTTGGGCATCACTTAGTCCCTGCTGGCACTGAGGGAGAGGAAGAGGGCTAGAGAGGGTGTCCCAGGGCAAGGAGATGGGAATTGCACTTAGTGTGGGCAAGGCCCTGACCCACACTGCTGGCCTCAGACACCCTGAGAGGGATGGAGCCAGGGGGTAGCTGAGAGGGGCCAGGAACAAGCCTCCCTCAGGCATCCCTGCAGCAGTTTTTTCCCCCATTTCTACTGTAATCCTGTAATTCCCCCAGCCTGCTTGTAATCTCCCCACAAAAGGGATGCTTAGCAAATGCTACAAGATCCAGCCACAAGGAAAGGGGTTGGGGTTTTTTTTCAATGTAAGTCCTTTAATCAATGTTTCCTGAAAAAAAAAACCAAACCAACATATGTTATCATAATATAGTGTAACATTTAGAAGTGAAGAGGCATCTTAAAACATAACAAAGGCTTTGATGCAATGGCTTCAAGGGCATTGGTGTGAGATGCTAAGACAAAACAACATGCAATAAATTCTCTTTTTTTTTTTTTTTTCTTTAAATAAAGGTATGAAAGGCAAGGAGAGGGGCCTCTGGATGGAATACCTTTTGCATTAAGAGATTATAAGTAATAACAACCAGCTGGAGAATGAAAGATCTCAAATTTATGTAGAGATTGTCGAGCTACCCAGACACAGCATGCCAAGAAGATAAACCTCTCTCTTCCAGGTCAAGTTACTGCCCAGTAAATTATGTCTAAGCCATACTTGTAAGAAGCAATAGTGACCTCGCATGGCTTACTAAATTATTCCAGCAGATTGTGATCCCAGATCTTGTTATTACCTTGATGGAATAATCTAAATTCAGATCAGGCAGTCAGGTCTGAATGCCAGGGCACTCCCCTTCTCCTAGAAATGAAACTTGATTATATGATGGGAAAGTTAGGGACATGGGGTGGGAGACTGGAAATACTGTTCAGCCCTTGAAGTATCCTGACATGTCACGAGCAGGGGCTGATCCAAGGATCTAAAACTTACTTTGCATCTATTTGGTATCAGTGCTCTCCTTGCAGCTGGCCTGGGATAGGTGGGAAGTGATATCTGGGCTTTGGGGGTTCTCTACCAACCAATAAGATTTCTAGGCAGCAGTTTTGGGCAGGAGGGCCTGTCTGGGAGAAAATGCTCCTTCTCAGAGCTCTTTTGATGTAACAGCCAGGCTATTTCATTTCCAAGACATCAATCATTGTGCAGGCACCAACTATAGGCACTCCTGGGAAAACTCCCTTTCTGTCCTCCATGGCCTTATGGGGTTTGGGTCAGCATCTTTCCAAGTGAGGAACAATGCTCACCCACATGCTGACCCACTGCGAAGTCAATAGCATTTTTCTAGGGAAAATAAAAGGTAAAATTTCCTACTAATGCAATATAGCAGTGCTACAGCCCTGCTGGCTGAGGTGTGCTGAGCAACCAAGGCCAAGATGTGAGCAATGCAGCTTTCTCTACCTGTGTCCCCAGACCAAGAGAGAAGTATTTTAACAGCTGGAGAGTAGACAGCTCTCCAGTGTAATCAGAGCTCACAGCCAGAGTAAGTCATTCTGACCAACTGCAGCGATAGTGATGATGTGGACAGTGCTTAAACCTCCAGCCAGGAAGCTCATGAGCACGGAGGGATTTGGCTCAGTACCAGGGTGATTACAGCTATCTCCTGGCTGGCACTAAGCTGAGCTCCAGCTTCAGTTTGGTCCTGGAGCTCCAGATCCAGAGATGGTGTCTGTACATGAGATACTGCCAAATCAGCCTGAGTCTCATGTCTGACACGAGCTCCAGGCTGTTTGCAGATGAAACCTCGGACGGGGTTTGTAGACTCTCTGGTCTATTCACTGTCCTTTGGCAGCATCCACACGCACTGCAGCCACCAACCCCCCCTCAGCAGAGTGCCTACATGAGAATCTGCCCACCAAAAAGCTGGCCACACTGTAGTAATTATGCGCAGGGCTGAGGTTACAAGAGATCTGTGCGTGTCTGCTCAGAGGAGAAGGCCTGAGGTGGCCCCTTCTGCAGAAGGGAGGACGCTGAAGCAAGTCGGTGCTGCGTGTGCAGCTTTCCACCTCCTCTGAAAAGCATTCCTGAAAGCTGACACTGCCAGTAATTTTTTGTTTTGTTCCAAGGTGCTCATACTTCAGATGGCGGCATCTTGACATGCACATCCATTATGTGAATGGATTGCGGAAATAACTCCGCTCTCCCTGGCTCTGGGAGATTAATCCCCAGCCTGTAACACGGAGCCTCTCGGGCAGGAGGCACCCGAGCAGCCCACCAGCTGCCCAACCCCTGCTGCCCTCGGCCACAAGGAAGGTGGAGGGAGTGTATCCAAAGTCAGGCTTTTCCCGCTGCAAAAATCAGGATCCAAGTTGGCACGAGAGCTTCCCTCCTTGCTGAGCAGCCACAGGTGCCTGGGGTGAAATACAGGGCCTTGAACATGAGCTTTGGGATAATATAATATCACGGCATGGGAACCAGGCGGGCTCCATTAAGCAGTGGCTGAAATTTGTACAGATGAGAATTGAGCCAGCAAATTAAGATCCACGGCTCTTGTTCGTGTGGCAAAACATCCTTTAGGTTTGAGGTGGGAGACTCTGGTACCTTTTACACCCTGTTGACTTTAGTTGTGGTGTTTTTAGTACACACGCTGCAAGCTGGTGCAGGGAATGCAAACTGTGGTAATTGCTCCAAAGCTCAGCTCATCATTCCTTGGAACAGATGTCAGTGGGGACAAAATCTGCCGAAAAAGAAGGGGAGGAGTGATGGAAAGGGCTGGGGAGAGGAGCAGAAAATCAGAGTAATTTTGCATTAGTGAAATGGAATACCCATCTGGACACAGACAGAGGGCTGGCAGCATGCAGCTCCTGCACGGGGCTCTGCCACAATGTCTGGTACTTGCTTTGACCAGTGGGCACTTGTACAACCAGCAGCTTTTAGGAGAAAACACATCAGATGGAGGATACATCAAAGGCTGTAAAACAAATATTTCCTTTGCTTGAACATTCTCATTGAACCTTGCCTAGCTGTAAAAAACAAAGGTGATGTATCTTTTCTTTCTTTCTTTCTTTCTTTCTTTCTTTCTTTCTTTCTTTCTTTCTTTCTTTCTTTCTTTCTTTCTTTCTT
>JAOEGS010023036.1:0-15793 GCA_025447755.1 Corythornis vintsioides
GGGCAGCCTGTTCCAGAGCTCTGGCACCCTCACTGAGAAAAAATTCTTTCTTGTGTTGACCCTAAACCTCTTGTGCTTCAGTTTGCATGAGTGCAGCTTCCTTAGCTTCATAGTGTTCTTGCATTCCAGGGTGGGAGCAAGGTAGTCCAAGTCCATGCCTAGCATCCTGAGACACAGAATGTCAGAGAATCAGAGAATCCTAGGATGTCAGGGACCTCAAAAGATCATCTGTGGTACTGGGGGACATGGTTTAGGGACACTGGCAGTGGAGGGTTAATGGCTGGGCTTGATGATCTTGAAGGTCTCTTCCAGCCAAATCATTCTGTAATTCTGTGATTCTGTGATCTATTCCAACCCCCATGCCTGAACAGGATCACCTGTGCCTCTCCTCTGTGGATGAGCTGCAGGAGCTCAGGGATAAAGCATTTACATTCCTCAGTTCTGCCATGTCAGAAGATTGAACTGAACGTTGATCAAATATTATTGACAGTTACTTTTGAGGTTTGGTTGTTTTTTCTCTTGGTGTTGTTAATTATTAACCTTTACAACACAAAGCGTGAGTGAAGTTCATTCCAAAGCCAAACATTTTCAAAATCAGCATTAAAAAACCTCAGTGATACTGGACCAAAGATAAATTTGGCTTTGGCTTTGGCTTTTTACATTATCCTAATGACAGCTCAACCCTGTGATATTACAAATTGAATATCAAATTAAAGTGCAAACCACTGTGCTATTACTGAGTGCATTTTGATTGGAAATCTCACTTGTCTGAGTCTGATCCTGCAGTTGATCCACATTAATATGCACAAATAATGAGGGGTTTGTTTGTGGAGACAATCTATAGATGTATAACTTGGTGCAGAACCACATCATGGACCCACTGTTTTAACAGACCCTTGGAGATGAAGTTTCTTGCTTTATTAGATAGGTTATATTAGGGCTTTCCAAATAGCAGTGGATAATTCTAGCTCAAAAATGCATGCAGCCTAATGATGGAAAGAGGATGCTGCTTTGTAAAGCAATTACAGCAACTCTGTAGGTGACAGGTGAAGGGAAATGAACTGTGGTCCTCAGGAAGGCAAATCAGGAGCTTAAACCTGCAGATGTCATGGTCTGTGAGCTGTCTTGTTTAAAAATCCCCAGGCTCTATGTTTGTAGCATTTTCTGTGCTTATTTAGCTGGTGGTTAGTACAGCCAAAGCTTAAGAAAACAAAATTGTGGTGCTTGTTGTGCTTGTGTAGGCAGGAGTCCCACTGACTTCATCCTGAGATGCTGCCCAAGAGACAGCTTTGGCCAGCATTGCCTGAGCAGGAAGGAATATGGCTGTTTGTCCACAGATTTTTGCTCCATGTGTTTTGCTTTTTTCCATCTTCTTTGGGAGGTTGAGGAGGATTCACCTTTTGAGTCAACAGAGGATTCTCCCTCCCTCCTGCTGCTGGCTGGAGTCTGCTCCTGCACACTCACCTCATCTCAGGGGTGGTGACATTGATCAGAAGGTGACAATAATTACATAGTTGCATCCCACAATTTACAGTCTGATCACAAATTATCTCTATTATGAGAAGGGAAAACACCTCACTAAAAATGAGGTGGCAGAAGTGATTATTATAATTTAGTTTTGCAGTTATTAAGAGGCACTTTCAGCATGAAATGTGGAGTAAAATAAGCTTAATTATATCTGGGAACCTCCACCACATGTATTTCTGCCTTTAGCCTTCTATAAAGTTATTTTTTATGTATTTCATTATTTTCTTAATATGAAAGTGTATAAAATAAACAGGTAAGAGAGAGTGCATAAAATAAACAGATAAAAGAGTTTCATGTACAATGAAGGTGAAGGTTGTTGGTACTGCTTTGAATAAACTCGGTCAAAATGCTAATTTTTTTAGTGGTGCTGCTTTTAACCACTCTTTAAAATCATGGAGTCCTGTGTATGTCATTATTATTTATTATTATTATTATTATTCTGTCATGTGTTTTCCTGGATTTTCTTTATTCCACAGCTTGGTATTTCTGTAATCTGGAAAATATGCTGGAATCATTTAAGGCTAGAAAATCAGCTGTGCCCAAGCAAAATTCAGTAATGTGGATATGGAGGAATTTGGATCAAAACTGGTCTGTAGCTGTTGCCATGTGTCCAGGGCAGCACTGGTGGAGCCAGTAGCTAATGCCCCCTCCCTGTTTCCTCTTAGGATAATCCTGGAAATAGAAGAACCTGCTTCCAACCATAACGGAGGACAGCTGCTCTTTGGAGATGATGGCTATCTCTACATCTTCACTGGAGATGGAGGCATGGCTGGGGATCCTTTTGGAGCCTTTGGAAATGCCCAGAACAAGTAAGAGCAGCCCAATGCCTGTGGCAGCTCCCAGGGGAAGTTGGTGCTGACCCGAATGGAACGGTCTCAACGTGCCTGGGTTTTCTTCAGAGACACTGACTTCTCTTTCCCAAAACAAAAGCCTAGACTCCCCAAAAACTCCACGTGTAACCAAAATATCATTTTTTTTTTCATTCTTTTTTTTTTTTTCCTGCAGATCAGCCCTGCTGGGCAAAGTGCTGCGGATCGACGTGGCCAACAACGACCGCGGGCCTCTCTACCGCATCCCTCCGGACAACCCCTTCCTGGACGACCCCACAGCTCGTCCCGAAGTCTTTGCCTATGGAGTGAGGAATATGTGGCGGTGCTCCTTCGACAGGGGGGACCCTCACACCAAGGAAGGGAAAGGGAGGCTCTTCTGTGGAGACGTGGGGCAGAATAAATACGAGGAGATCGACATCGTCGAGAAAGGGAGAAATTACGGCTGGAGGGCAAGGGAAGGCTTCAGCTGCTATGATAAAAAACTCTGTGCCAATTCTTCACTGGGTAAAGAGATTTTCCTCTCTAAATTATCTCCCTCTGCAAGGTTTTCTGCACTGTCATTTTTTTCAGTCCTGCCTTCGAAACCTGGTGGAAAACAGGAGTTTTTGCAATGCAAATCTATTCGGCCTCAGCCTAGAAGGGAACTGACTTGGGGATAAATATTGAAAGGCCAGCTATTCCTGGGTTTGAGTGAGGAGGAAAATGAAACATGCTAGCTGTTGTTTTCTAGACAATGTGTTGTTAGTGAGGATTCTTGCTGGTTCTGTGATTTAGGGGGACAGTTTCATCTCTTCCACATAAGTTTTCCTGCAGAAGCAGGAAAAATATGGAGCAACTACATTTTGCTCCATAACTCACAAGTAGTGTCCTTATTTCTCCTTAAATATTCTCCTCCAATGGGCAGGTAACTGATGTACAGTGTGGTGTTTGCCTTGCAAACCTGGATACAGGGTGTTTGCTGGCTGGTTAAATTCCAGTGCACACATGAAGCCAGAGTGTGTTGTGCTGCAAGGTCTGCTGTGGACCACATCTTGTGCTGGAGCATCTCCCCAAGGTCCAGGAGGGTACTGGGCTGGCACTGATTTGCTGAAATTCTGATTTTTCTCTTCTATGGGTTGTTGTGTAACTTACTCTCCTCTTATTAACTTAGTCTGACATCCTTTTATTAACTTAGCTACAAGTACAGTGGCAGTGATGAGTGTTCAGCAACATATTGAGAGCAGGGAGCAGATTTTTGGCACTCCCTTTGCTGAAACAGTTCTCAGAGAAGCCATTTAGTGCTCTCCTGTGTGACAGCACCTGGGAGAGCATCCACAGCAGGCACTTGGCTGAGGTCTCCAGGGATTTGGAACAATTTCTGATGCCTTTAGAGACCCTTTTGTTAGAACACTGAAATATCACAGTCTCTTTAAAATGGTAAGTGAAGCTTTAGATGCTCTGCTTTAGATGAAGTGCCTTTGGTGCAGGTTCCTCACTGGCAGAGCTGTGGGGTTTTCTACTTGAGGCATCTGCTGCCTGGACAGGGAGAAAAGCCCACACTAGAGGAGGGGTGGGTGCCATGAAGAGGTAACCTGCATCTCAGGATTTTCAGGGGAGGAAGGATCTGATGGAGACTCTGAAAATCAGGGCATTTCCATCTGTTCTGTTCTGTCTTTGTCTTCATTTTGAGTGCATGTGCCAGAACTACATCGTGCTGTGTCATACCATAAATATCTCCTGGCTCTTTCAGGTTCAGCTCCCCTGTCTCAGCAAGACAGAAGCTATTTACACTGACATCTAACAGATCTTTTCATCAGTGCCTGCAATCTGGAATTACTCATCTCTTTCTTTCCCTTTCACCACTGAAACAAAGCTGCACTGGGCAAACATCTGCACGGCTGCAGTGATTCTAAGAGTAACCTGCAAGTTCACAGCAAAACCAGACAGGCTGTGTAGAAATGGGCCAGGAACAGCACTAACAGAGCTGTGTTGTAGCAGGATGAGGGCTCAGGAGAACTGTGAGGTGTCTGGATGAGAGAAAACACTCAGGGTTACCAGGAATTCAGCTTCTATTGCAAGTGAAACATTGACCAACATCTCTGAGCTTGCTTGTCCTTGGTTAGCACAGCCAGCTTAGGCAGGGCTGACAGCTCTGAAAAGGTGAACATCAAACTAAATGTGACTCTAGAAGCACTTCATCTACTTGGAAGATGCTCAAGTGAACCTGATTGTATCAGGCTAGGCTCAGAACTAGCTAGATCAACAGCTCTTCTGCATCACATATCAAACAACAAGACACAGATCTTCTCTTCCCTCCAGATGATGTCCTTCCCATTTATGCATATCCACACAAAGTGGGGAAATCTGTGACAGGAGGCTACGTCTATCGGGGTTGTGAGTCTCCCAACTTGAATGGCCTCTACATATTTGGTGATTTCATGAGTGGGTAAGTCAATATTTCAGATATTCATTCAGCCACAGTCCTCCAGTGGTCCTACACCTGCCTGGGAGTGCCCGTGCAGTCTAGCAGCTGAGGAGATGCTGGTTGGGACAAAAAATACTGCCCAGCAGTGAGTCTACTGCAGACCTGTGCTGAGGCAGGTGTGAGACTGCCTTGTTTTCACCCCCACCTCCCCTGCCTCTGTTGTATCTGCATCTCCCAGGCCTTTCACCTACAGCCCCACCACTGCCTGCCCTGGATGATGCTCTGGGGTGAAGAGAGAGGGCACAGAGCTGCAGGGAAGCCAGGCAGCATCTCTGGCAGCCCCCCCACCAAACAGTCTAGTATCCCTTAAACTCTCCTCTTAGTGTTTTCTCATGTTCTTGTGTTGCCCTTGAAAGACAAGGTGTTGTGGGGAAGGAGAAAATATTCATTTAAATATTAACCTTCCTTTTTCAGAGCAAATGTGGGCTAGAAGCCTTAGACAGTCCTTTCAGGTGTTCTCATGATGTTCATACCTCATCTTCTTGAGTTGCAGAGATGTTCTTTTGTCCTGCAGGCGCCTGATGTCTTTAAAGGAGGATCGTGGCACTGGAGAGTGGCACTACAATGAAATCTGCATGGGCACAGGACAAACGTGCATGTTCCCTGGACTCATCAACAACTATTACCAGTACATCATCTCCTTTGCTGAAGATGAAGCAGGTAATTAGCTGTAGCACACTGAATGGCATGCTGGTGGTTGCTCTTTGGAGTAAACCACCAGAGAATGGGGCAGAGAGGGCTCCTGGGGGGCAGCAGAGCACTAGTCAGTCTCTAAAATATCTACATGTGAGATTCCCAGTGTCCCTCAAGTACCAAACCAGAGTTAAAATCCTAATTTTGAGGCCAGTGTGCCAATGCATTCCCACAGGAGCAATTGGAGAGGCAGTTCCTTGCAGGTCTGGGTGTGCTGCTGCTCACACACCTCCCTCTGGAGGGACACAGAAGAGGTGGGGGGCAAATACCATAAGGCACAGCTTAGAAAAGAAACCTCATGGAGAGTGCAGACCCTGAGAGGCTGAAAAGATGACACCCAAGTTTAAGGCTAGAGAAGAGAGCTGCTGGCATTATTAATGGATCCAGGGAAGCAGATGGAATGAACTGTAAAGATGATCCTGCTCATCCTGGCCTGGAGTATTTGTAGCTCTCAAGGTGAAGCAGAATGAAGCTTTGTGGGTGTGCTAGAGAAAACAAAATCCCAGTCTTGTTCTGCAGTTCCCCCTGAAGGAGTGCTTTATCCACAGGATCAGAAGATGGTGTGAACAGTCTTCTTTTCCTTTCATTTGGTTCCACCAAAGGGAATTCAGGGTTTGACTGTTTTGCATCAGTGTAGTTCAAGGGGACACATCAGACTGAGATGACAGCTAAACTCTGGGCAGCTGAACAGGCAGTGGAAATCTGTCAAAAGAGTATTTCATGACAAGATGTAAACACTCCCACTAAGACTGTTTTGTGCTACTGGACTGCAGATGATTCCTCATTACAAACCCAAACCCAAACCTGCTGTTTTTCCTCCCATAACCAGATCTTGACATTGCTCCCAGGATGTCTGATACTCTCTGATCTGTGATGCAAAGTGAACCCCCTCGTGCTGTACAGGACAGAAGCTCCATGGAGAGTTTTCTTAGCTGTGTTTGGGTTTTTTTTCTCCCCAGGGGAACTTTACTTCATGTCTACAGGCATACCAAGTGCCACAGCTCCCCATGGAGTGGTGTACAAAGTGGTGGACACCTCCAGGTAGGAGAGGTTCTTGTTGCAAAGCCTGAGCATGGGGCAGTGTGTCCTGGTGTGGATGTGATGAGTGGTGTTGATTGATTAGATGGCTCTGCTTCCACTCTGGGAATCTCTCTGGAGCCTGATTAAGGGATAATGGAGCAACCTGTTGTGGGTCTGCTTCACTCCTGCTGATCACCAGCTTATGGGGCCTGTTATTATGTGGGTTGGGAGATCTGCTCCTGAAAGCTGAAGGTGTCTTTTATGGGTGGCTTGTCTTTCACAAACAAGATTCCTGCCCAAAAGGAGGATGTTTTTCTCAAGGTGTTTATTCTCAGCTCATCTCCATCCCTTGTAGCCAGGCAGCTTCAGCCAAAGCTGACCCAGTGCTCCCTGCAGAGCATTCTTGGGCAAACCTGAAATGAATGTCAGAATGGACATAGTTTCTGTGTGTATGTGTGTGTGTGTGTGTGTGTGTGTGTGTGTTTCCAAGAGGAAAATGGCTTGAACAAGGAAACAAAACCATTGTTACACCTTCTGGATTCCACGTGTGTCTGTCTGAGACTGGGCAAGGCAGGGGATAGCTGCTTTTTATGGGAAGAGTTAGAGCTGTTTTTTCCATCTTCCTGTTTTTTAAGCTTTACTATTATTGGCTAAACACCAAATTACTTTCAGCCAGACATGTAGAGTGTGTCTTCTGTAGCTTTTATTATTTTTTTCCTTTTTTTTTTTAAGGGATTAAATTTACAACTCAAGCTATCTGAGCATTTTGAACCAAAACACTTGTCTGGTTTTATGTTGGAACCAGACTCCCCCAAAGTTAAACAACCCCCAGAGCTGCTGTGGGGTTTCTTCCAACTTTTGTCTGTCAGGAGCACTTTCCATTATCTAACACAGTGGAATTGTTCCTGTAAACTGCATGTTAAGAGGCTGGTGTTACACAACTTCTGCAAAAATAAAGCAAGCCAAAGTCAAAAATAAGTTGTAAGTTGAAAAAGAAGCTTCTCTCTTGTGTAGAAAAAAAACCTCGCAGGAGAATTGATAAAAATAGGGATCATCCCCATGTCAGTAGTTGTGAGGGTTCTTTTCCTTCCACAGAAATGCAAAGTATCCTAAGTACAAAGGGAGTTATACCTTCCAAAAACAAACACGATGCATTTTGGAACCAGTCTGAACACTTCTGAAGAAGCCTGTGCATTGACAAGGCAGCCAGCATAGGAAAAAGTGATGATGAACTGGATGTAACTTCTCAGAAGTGAGATGCACCCCCATGGCAAACAAATTTGTGTCAGAATTTAACACCCTCCTAAGAGGGAGCCTCTGTAGAAGCCACTCAGAGCTCTTGCTTGAAATGAATGCCTTTTGGGTACTAATTTTGCAGTAGTTAGTCTTTTGTTTGGGTTTTATGTCTGAATAATTGTTATTTTGCTTCTCTGAAGACAGCCTGAAAACTTGGGCACACATGACCTTTATGTCAGACGTTCAACATAGGCTAGCTTTGTAATTTCTGTTTTCAATGTGATTAATCTCTTCCTGTAATGCTTGAACCTGCCAAGGTTTTATTCCCTTAATGGATTCAGCAGTGGCAAACGAAAACACAGCCAGAGGACTCCACTGTCTTGTGAATACTGGAGCTATGTGATTGTTTAATGATGTTTGAAGATTTCTTGGATCATTTCAAAATACTTGTGTTTGTTGGTTTTTTTTCAATGACCATGACATTCACAGAAGAGTGGGAAGCAAAGTGTCGTGATGCCAGGGGAAGAGGAATTAATTGTGCACCGTGTGTCCCTCGTTTGCAGGACAGCACCACCAGGAAAGTGCCGGGTTGAGCCTCTGCCAGTACGAGTGAAAAGCAAACGCACCCCCTTTGTGCCAAAGGAGAGTAAGTGTCACTGTGTTGATCACCGTGCATGCTGGCTGGCAGTAAATACAAACTCCAGCCTCTTGGAGACCACCCAGAACTTCACAATATCCTTAAAATCAATTCTTAACAGCTGGTTTGGATCCGAAGCCTTGGTTCAACAAGTCAGGAGGCATTTCCTTGGCAGTAGGAAATCTTCCCTCTCCTTCCTGCCCCTGTACAGCTTCTCTTTTCCAAGCTGGATCATTACTGCCACTTGGTTTTCCTTGCAGCTCTTGCAGCACTCAGATCCTGTGTTCAGCGGTGCTTTTCAGCGAGAAGTGATTTTTTCCAGTGCCTTCAGGTAGGGAGGAGCACTTCAGAGCTGAAGGATATGATGGATAAAGAGTTGAGAAACAGCTCGTTGAGCAAGACAAGGGCTGAGTCATTGTTAATTGTAAGTGAAAGAATATGAGAAAATGCTCCCAAAAGAGTCGGGATCAGCCATTGCAGTGAACTTTTGGCTTATCCAAGCCCTCCAGGGCTTCTGAATTGTTTGGTACTGAATGAAGCACGTACTGAATGAATACTGCATCTGAGTCCTTGGCAGTTCCTACAGCTTTGACTTGAGGGAGGAATGAGAGCACTCAGCACCTTGCAAGATCGGGTCTTGTAGGTGAAACAAGATCTGAGGCTAATTACCGACTGTTGATAAGCTTCAGCACTCAGCACATCTTCAGAAACATTATCCTTTGCAAGATGGGCAGGGAGCTTCCAAACATTAGCAACTTGGCTCCTGTTCAACCACTTTTGTGTCTGTTTCTGCTGATGGATTATTCTTGATGCAAGATTTTTAAACTACATGTAACCAAACCTTCTGGGTTTGTTCACAAGGTAGTTTTCATCATAAATGAAAACTCAGAAACAGTGAGAATTTAGTGTTTCAAGAACTAAATTCACTCTGAGGTGAAAACCATGCATGAAATGTTTGATTCAGAAGCATGCAAATAAGGACATGGGTTTTCCTATTTCAGTCAGCACTGAGAGTGAATGTAACAGTCACCAAGGCATGAGGCTTGCATTAGCTGCATGAGTACATTTGTTAGGAGTCTGTTTAATAAATAGCTTGACAAAGAGTCATATATAATAACAACTTCATCCCGTGAGGTGAAAAGCACTCCCAGGTGACTTCCATGCAGTCCTGCTTATCATTATCTGACTTGGGAGATTTTTAAGTGCTTTGCCAGCTCAGCTCCAGCAAGTGATGTGTGCACAGTTAAGGATTTCATACCTATTTCTAGTCTTCAGAACCTCAGCTTTCAAAGGAGGGAAATGTTTTCCTACCACAAATAGTTCTTCTCCAGCATTAATTGGAAAATCTGGACCACTGCAAGTGTTTATGTTTTGGGGGCAACACATAGTAAGCACAAATAAGGAAATTAGACTTTTCTTTGTCTCTGTGCTGCAAAGCAAATGATGAATTAGAATGCATAAATCCAGGATATAACTTAAAAAATTGTGATGTTTTTTGCCAACATCACTGTCCTGACTCAGTTATTCTGAGCAATTCTGAATTGCTTCCTTCTGACAAGCTAAAACTTCTTTTTAAGCTAAAAATAGAGCACATGTGAATAAGCAAGCCCAGTAATGCCTGAAAACTGTGACAGCAAAGAATTTTCAGCACTCCAGAGTTCAAGATTCTTTTATTTTTTTTTTATATGGAAGTAAAACCCCAATCCTAAATCCCATTTTATGTGTTGTCCTGGCAACTCTGTTCTTTTTGCACATTCCAGTTGCCAGAAAGAACTGATTTTGAATGTTCCTGGTTTTAGCTCCTCTGAAGAAAGCATCTGGCCCAGTGGGGAGGCCAGTGCTCTCTGGTAATGATCCAGTAATTGCTAATGAAGACAAGAGCAGAAACAGAGCCTGTCTTTAAAGTGCTGTCAGCAGGGGAGAAGGGTATGGTGGGGAGCTCCTGACTCTGAAACTCCAGCACCTCTGAAACTCAAAGACTTCAGTGGTCAGGCCAAGTTTTACCAATAAACTACTTGGGAGTTTCCTTCTTGGAAGGAAACTTTGGTATAAAAACAATAAAATACTTGGAGTTTCCTTCTTGGAAGGAAACTTGTTGGCATTCAACCTTGCAGTTTTCCCTGCTGGCTAAAAGCAGGAAATTGGCTCCCTGGGAGCGTTGTCACTTCCCACCAGCATCAATTCCAAGTCCAAAATCAGGTCCGATATGGTTGATAAGTATTGTCCAGATAGTGACATCCTCGTGGCTCCCTTTGTCCCCCCAACAGAATTCATCATGAAGACAACAACACCCCATCCCCGGCTGAAGGCCACGACGCAGTCCCCACGGCGGGGCAGGCCGGCCGGGCACTGGGAGGACCAAATCCCGCCGCCCCCGGGGAACCGAAGCCAGACCCCCAGCACGCCGAGCGGCGGGGCCTCCAAAGCCGGGAAGGGAGGAGACAGGAGGGTGCAGAGGAGGAAGAAGAAGCCGCTGCGCGACGGCAGCGTGAGGCTGATGGAGCGGGAGACCCGCGGCCTGGGGCGGGGCCGGGTGGAGATTTACATCGGGGGAGAGTGGGGCACCGTGTGCGACGACGGCTGGAGCTCGGCCGCCGCCGCCGTGGTGTGCCGCCAGCTGGGCTATCCCCACGTGCTGAGGGCCAGCAAGAAGGCGGAATTTGGGGAAGGCTCTTCCCTTCGGATCCTCCTGGATGACGTCCAGTGCTCCGGACAGGAGGGGACGCTGCTGGAGTGCTCCCACGCCGACGTGGGCACCCACAACTGCTCCCACGAGGAGGACGCCGGCGTGGTGTGCAGCCGGGAGGAGGTGGCAGATTGGTGACAGAGATGGGGAAGGGCAGCTGAGGGACTCAGAGGATGGCCCTTTGTTGCCCAACCCTCAACCAGTGTCAGTATTGAGAGTTTGCTCTGCCTTGAGGATGCTGCATCTGTTCTAAGTTATCGTCGTTTTCCTTCGTGCTCATCCCTCTGCCTTGGAGGGAAAGAAGAAGTGACTTTTTGTTATAACTCGATGCCACTTTTCCCTTTCCTGATCCTTGATAATTAAGTTAAAATAATTGGTCCTTTTCTATTGCCATTATAGCTAAAAAAATCCAAGTGCTGCCTCGAGCATGTTTGAGCAGGGACTGCCTTTGCTCAGGGGTTTTATTTATAAGAAGAAAACCCCAAATGTGAGATTAGAAAAGAGATGCATCCTGTTGCCTTTTTCCCTTTGAAATCCAGCATTCCCCAGCTGTGCTTCACAGAATAAATTCCCAAATGACCATGCTTCACTTTTATGGAAGTGCCTGCACTGCTTGGCTTGCTTTGCCACCTGCAGCTCTGCCTGGTGGTTTCCAAGTCTGAGCAAATCTCTGCCTTTCTTTGCAGAACACAAAAATAGGGCTTATTTTTAATATATATATATAACTTTCCATGCACTAGTTTCAAGGTAAATTATTCTTCTGTAATGCTTTTTATTTGTATGTCTATTGGTTATCAAAGAGAACTGTGTCTTGGGGAAATCAGATAAATTAGAAAAAAATAGTAAGAGAAATAAAAAAAAATCATAAGAGAAATTAGAAAAAATCATAAGAGAAATTAGAAAAAATCATAGCATACTGCCTGGGAAATAGTTCTGCAGTTTCCACTAGCCTGAGTGAAAAGAAAATCTGGCTTTTTGTACATGAACAGAATTGTTACCCAGTAACTATCAGCTACAAGGAGTAGTTGATATTGTTTTCTTAAGGCTAAAATATTGATGTATGTGATAAATGAATTAGTTTTCAATATTTTTCCTGATTTTTCTGACATATCCATTAAAAAATGTTTGATACTAAAGAATGTCTTCACTATACAAAGCAGTTGATCTGAAAATAACCCTGTCTCCCTAGTCTTTATTAAGTGTAAAGGGGAGAACAGCTGTATAAAGCAGCTTTTGCAAAACACTATTCTTATTTTACTGGAAAACTAAAAATGCCCCCTGGAACCAGACTGTCATTAGGCTCTTCCCATGGCAGTGAAGGTGCAAATGCATTTGTTTAAAGTGAAGAAATTCACTTCTGACCATTGTGGTCCCTTCCAAGCTTAAAACATCTGTTTTAAATCCTGGTATTTGATAGTCTTGTTACATTAGAATAATAACCCTGTGTTATTCCAAGCACAAATGTATTTAAATACCTGCTCTATCATCTGCTCTTTAATGGGATTCTCACTGATAGCTTTTTTTCCTCATTTTCAAATACTCATATAGCAGGGTGGCACACAAATTGAGCTTCAGATAAACTAATAACTGCATTCTGGGAGATGATTTTCCCACCATCAGCCAGAAGGTCAAGTTTTTGTTATTAACTTGATGACACTTTGTCCATTTCCTGATCCTTGATAATGAAGTTGAAATTATTGGTCATTTTCCATTTCCAAAACTATTATATCTGCCTTTGCTAGCTTCAGCTTGGCTGGATTTAATTGTTATTTACACTGATCCAAGTCACAGCAGAATTGCCATGCTGCTTTACATTTTATCTCCATATACACGTACACATATGCTGAGGAAAGTTATGTACCCTTGAACAGAAGGAATATTTTTCTTTATTAATAACTTGATTTAAATTGGGTGATGTATTGAATTGTGCTGGTAACAAAATTTAAGTCTATATTTTGTCATGCTAGTTATAATACTGTAATTTGGTTTATATAAGTAAAATGACCAAACATTTATGGTTCAAGCATGTGGTTTATTTTTTTCCCCTATATTCTGATTTGGCCATCAGCAGAACAAGGGTGGGATTTGAGGGCTGGACAGCAGTGGGTCCTTGGATTCCACCTGGACTGTTTCTGCTTAAGAAAGGAGGAGGTCTAGTAAATCCACAGCCTGGAGTTTGCATTTCTGCTGGAGCTGGGTGAAGTGCAGTACATATGCCAGCCCCAGACCCCTGCTAGTTCCATATGGACCTTCAGGCAGGAGGTGAGGTTTTAAACTGCAAATTCTCCAGGAGAGCTACTAATTTAATCACTATCTGCATTTAACCAGTGCCACACAACAGATGGAGACTCTTAACAATGGAATGAAAAGCTCTTTATTTAGAAATGTATTTTATTGGGAAGTTCAGACCACAGCTGGACACCCAATCCTGTGGCTGTGTGCTGGAGAAGACTTGCCCCAACACAAGAGATGCCTCTGCTGAGCCTTCTTGTTCTCCTCACAGCCAAAATGATGCTGAACCTCTGGAGAGAGAGTGAGAAATGTTTCCAAAGCTAAATATCTATGAAAAGACAAGCTAAAGAGAGCAGCAGTTTGGACTTAACCCCACATCCCATCAATTTTTCAGCTCCACCTTGGAGCTTCAGCTCACACCAATAGCTCCTAGCTCTCTGCTCTTTTTGATGCCCCAAGTCTCTCCTGCTCTTCATGTTGATGGGAAGTTGGCAAAATGCCCTGGTGATGGCAGGTCAGTCCCCAGCAGAAAGGTGGCAGCCAGGGAAGTTCAGCATTCCCAAGCCCACAGTCCTTCCTTCTTAGCTCTCTGCCTTGCAGGCAGATAAACAGAACACTGTGGTCCCTTGCTCTTGTGTCCTTCACTCAAGGGTACAGAAGCACATCAGAATGCAAACAAAAGTTGTTATTGAAGCTTCTTAGAATACAAACAAAAGGTTTTATTAAAACTTATCTTTAGAGCCTGAAATACAAGGTAATTTCTGCAATCTACCCAGGCTGAATGCTTAGGGAAGGGGAGTTATCATCTGGTAATTACATTTGCATGAGAAGATTTATTCTGAGAGCTTGCCTGTTCCTGGCAGGAATCAGAACTCTGTGAAATGGCTCCTCTGTCACATCAAAAAGTAGAAAATGCCAAATATTTTATCACCTCCCTGTGAGCTACTCACAAGCAAGGCACAAACAGGAATTTTCCACAGGAATTAGAGTGATTTCAAATGAAAGAACACCTCGATACAATGGTTAAAATCCATTATTGAATTATGCTGAAAAAAAAAAAAGAGATGAAACTCAGAAAATCAGTGTTTCATCAGTTCTTTGAGTGGCTTCAAAGATGTGGTTTCATTATCTAGCTTTAGTTTTTAAGTACTTTCTCAGGATTATACTATTCTTGTGATTAGCTGTGTCTTTCCTTGTGATGGGCATTCATTTCATGAGCTCATGATATATGTTGCATGGCCAAATGGGAAGGAATTGCAACAGTTTCTTTAGCCTAGCCTACACTATAAATCCAGGGCAACTTATTTCATCTGCCTAGTTTGTGATCTGTGTTTCCCTGGAAAGTTTAGTTGAATTTTGCCAGTAGATGTTATCCACTAAGTTCCTGGGGAGAGAGGTGTGTGGACACACATCCACACAGGAAAGCAGCATAAATAAGGCACAAAATCACAGCTGCTACTGGTGCTCCTTAAATTCCCCTTCACTACTGATTCCCTTCAGCCTCTCTGTCATTAACAGCCCATTCAAAATTATTTAGTTTGAAACAAAAATGCAGTAAAGATTAAAAAAAAAAAAGAAAATCCCTTGCCCTATATCAGCATGTGCTGTTGTTGCTTTGACAGCATTTTCCGCTCTTTCTGATCTGCTAGTCTCAAACACAAGCAGAAATGACACCAGAAAAAGAAGGAAAACCTGCAGATTTTGGCCTTTCAGCACAGTCATTGCTTCCATTTGGAAAGTGAAGTGAGCTGACTCTTGGGGTGCCTGGCAGATCACTGCTGCATCAGATGGGCACAAACAGGGGGTGCCATGAATGACATCCTCTCCCCCACGCTGGGGACATGCACGGCCATATGGGAGATGACATGGGAGGGGAGCAGGGAAAAGACACCCCTTTGGAAATGGCAGGGATGACAAGTCCTGCAGCAGCCTCTTATGGTTCTGAGAAATGTCAGAGACCCAAAGGCAGTAAAACAGGGGAAGGGGCTCATCAGTTTCCCTGACTCTTTGTAAGCTGCTGTATTCATTTAGCCTCCACAACTGCCTGTTGGAATTTGTTTTCCATTTAATATTTGGTTGGGAAAAATCTCTCCCAGTTCTAGAGCTGCTGCTGGATCACTTCAGTGGGCACCTCCTTGAATCAAGAGAATATTCATTCTCTTGATTTATAGAGGCACCTTGTTTCCCACACTACCATTTCTCATTACAGCCTATGCTTTGCTTGCTTCTTTGGTCTGTACCGAGTGGTCCCTTGTGTCCTGTGGTCAGTACCCAATTCATGGCAGTCAGCTTGGGTTCATCTATTTTGAATAAAACTATCTCAGTGTCATCCAATGACAGGACAAGAGGCAATGGGAGTCAGTTGGAGCACGAGAGGTTTAGAGTAAACATAAGGAAAAACTTTTTCCCAGTGAGGGTGGCAGAGCCTGGCAGGGGCTGCCCAGGGAGGTTGTGGAGTCTCCTGCTCT
>JAOEGS010023038.1:0-13239 GCA_025447755.1 Corythornis vintsioides
GGTTCATCAGCTGAACCCATCATGGTCCAGTGCTGCCAGGGGAGCAGCTGAAGCTTGCAGGTGGCTGCTCACCTGCCCACAGAAGCACCTCTGCCTGCTGTACCAGCTGCAGCTCCACTGCTCTTGGCACTGCCTTTGCTGGGGCCACACAGCCAGAGTTATCCTGAGCTTGGAGCTGGGCCTTGAGCATAGCTGGTCAGTTGTGCTGGCAGCTCAGGAAGATGAAGGGCAGTTTCACTTAGTTTTATCTGTTTGGAAACAAGTTGCTCTTGGGGGGTTCCAAGGTGTGAAATGATGGGATTTGGGCTTTTTAGTATCGATTGTCTTGAAAGAAAGATGAATGTTGGAGGTTAGCAGAGAAAACAAATGTACCCATGAACTGTTAATTCAGTTTGATGGAGCTGAAGTAGTTACGTATTGATGCCTCATTATTTTTAAATTGATTTAAAATGATTTCATTAATCCTTTATAGACAGGTGGGAAATGGTAGTTCCTTTTGTTCCAAGGGCAATTTTACCCAACTGGCAGCACATTCAAGGTTAGGGCTTTTTTGCTATGGAAATATGATGTGGAGTAATTGGGGGGAAAAAAATACAGCCTAATTAAGAAAATATGATACCTTATTTTTATTTTATTTCTTTACAATGTGTGGTAAGAGGTATGTTAGTCTTTAGTGTGGCTACTCCTATTTGCAAACATGCCTGGCAGGCAGCAGATGCACATGTCTCAAATTCCAGTGTGCAGTTCTATGTCAGAAGAGTGATGCAGACTGCAGAAGTTTGTTGTAAAGACAGATGTTGGTCCTCAATTGACCTCATGGCCTGTGCTGGCTGCATTGCCCTCGTGTCAGGAGAGCTCCTGCCCTGCTCTCAGCCTCAGCTTGGAACAGTTTGGTTGCTGACACTGTGGAGAAATGTGTAAATCTGCTCCTTCTGGGTCAAATGTAGTTTATGAGTTAATGTAATATAACCTAGGGCTAGACTGTGTGTGTGTGTGTGTGTGTGTGTGTGTGTGTGTGTGTGTTCTTTGGGGAATAATTGTGCATTTGCCCCAGACCAGATAGCAGTGAGAGCTGCTTCTGTGGCCTGCAGAGACCATTCACATCTGTTCATCCCCTGCTAAAGAATATTCTCCACTCAGCCAATTTAAGAGCAGTCCAGACTGTTCTTTCTTATCTTCCTTTTGGCCACTAGTTTTTCTTTTGTCTTCTACCTTGCTAAGGATTTTGTACTGTGGCTGCTGCATTGAAGATGAAAATACATGGGAAACCCTGACTCACACTGTCCTGTTGGATCTGTGTGTGCTGTTTCTCTTGGCTCCAAGAGGCATTTAAGCAGGATGACAACTGTGGAATAGCTGCATGGATTTTAGGAGTTGTAGTTGTTGGTCCAATCTCTCGTACGTGCCTGCTGCCTGTTGGGTTAAACCCGTGGCAAGGAGAAGAAAGAAAAAGCTAGGAGTTGAGATAAGCCTCTTGCCTTTTCCTGCTTCATCCCATCAAAGACATCAGGGTATTAGCTAAGAAAGCTTCCAGCTCAACTCAGAATATCAACCTTACTGTTAGGTGGGTGCAAGGATGAGACTGAGACTGGAAAATCAAAAAGTGCTTTTGCTGGATGAATGGATTATAAAGTTGCTGTGACTTTCTTGTGTCTCAGATGATGTGAATATCCTCACCCAGGGCAGGTTTTCTTTTTGCATTCAGCCTGTTCATCAACAGGCCGTCCCCATTGTTCATAAACTGCTTGAAAAGTTAACTGTTCTACTTCTAGAAGAAAATGCAGCTTCCTTGTTCCCATGGTGAGAATCCAGTGTTGCTGGATCATCCCTCTCTGCAGTGGAAGCTGTTTGTGGCCTGGTGCTTTAAGGCAGCACAAGCCTGATTGGCTCATTCCTCAATCCCTGCTTGATGAAGCTGAAAGAAGGACTTTGAAAGCATTTCTTACGGTACCAGATATTCTCCAGTTTGCTCACTGCTCTGGCCTTGAGTCCTCTTGAAGGATTCCATTTCATTTTGTAGTTATGGACCACAGAACTATGGACTTGATGCTCCCGCTTGGCTGTGTTAACAGCAGGTAGAGCAGTAACAGAACCCTGTTGGCATCCTCTTTTGTCCTCTTGGTTACTACTGACATCACCTTGGGGACAGTGTCTGGGTGCCAGAGCCTGGCAGGGGCTGCCCAGGGAGGTTGTGGAGTCTCCTGCTCTGGAGACATTCCAGCACCCCCAGATCTGTTCCTGGGTGACTTGGTCTGGGTGCCCCTGCTCTGGCAGGGGGGTTGGACTAGATGATCTTCTAGCTCCCTTCCAACCCCTGACACTCTGATTTTGGTTTTTCCTGGGTGCTGATCAAGTTGAGTTTGGTTTGGAGCTGATGGCAGCATTGAGGGTATTGAGCCAATGGGTTACCTGCCTGTGTCATCTCTTAGGTTTAGGTGGTTTAGGAGCTGAGGATTACTTGGATTAGTGTGTTTCACCTTGCCAGCAAAAGCAGGGTGGGATGTTGATGCCAACATACTGCAAACAGGAGAGAACCTTCTTCACATTTCTGGGCTGTGCCTCAGTGGGAGATGGTGAGATGTGTGAGCAGTGGCTTCTGCCAGGGCACATAGGCTGTTGTGCACATTGCTACCTCACTAGTGAAGCATTAAGGTTGTGGTCATCTAGAGGAGCTGGCCATTAGAATGCTGTGGCAGTGAGTGTAAATTATATTACACCTATCTGTCTTTTTAAGGTAACTGAAATATGCCCCTATCATGCTTTTATGTCAACAGCATCTTGGCTGAGATGGGAGAACCTTAGCAGCAGCTTGACAAACAGTTTGAAGAGCTGTGCTGTCCTCTCAAGCGAGGTGAAAGCACCAGGCTGTCACCAAAAGGGATGCACAGCTAAAGGAAACAAAGGCAGCTAACCAAGTGTGACAGCTCTGTCCTCTTTCTGGTCATCTCTTGTCAGTGAAAGATACAGCTGAATTAGAAATGATTAATGGACATTGTTAGAAGCGTGGGGGGGGAAAATCAATAGCAACTTATATTAAAAATCTTCAGGTTCTTGAAGCACAGAGAGTGGACGGCATGCCAAAGGTAGGGGGATGGTGGAGAAATGAATGCAGTGTGCTGGGGACACCCCTGTCCATGGCAATGAGCCTGTTCCTGTGCACATAGCTGGGTTGCTGTCCCAGTTTATCCAGGTGAGCTCAGTGAGATGCATCTCCTCTCACTTTACACTGCAGATGTGTCTCAGCAAAGGGGTGGTTAAGGATGCCCAGTCAGTAGGATGAAAACCTAGCTGGGATTGTCATCATCCCCTTGGGATGAGGCCTGGGGTCACCTCACTTGCCAACATCAAGTGCTGATTGCAGCTGGCAATCTATAGGTGGGGAGGAGAAAACCACAGAGCCCCAGTGCCTGCTGCCAGGGGCCATCTGCATGGGAGTCCTTTCAGTGCAGGTAGATTTCCAGCTGTGCTAAAACCTGTGAGGAACAGCAGAGTGAAGCCTGGTGAGCCCACCCCATTCTGGTAGCAGCATGGGTCAGTGTAGAACTTGACTCATCCCTTCACCAAGTCTTGTGCCCCTCTGAAAGCCTCAGCAGGTCACTACCCCTGCTTTGAGCAGCTGCTGGACTCTTCCTTCCCCCTCCCAGCATGTCAGCCTGTGCTGAAGCAGAGGTGAGGGTTGAAGATGCATCTCCTGGGGGCATTTAAGGATGTTTTGTAACTTGAGAGCTGTGTTTTGCAACTTGAAGTTGGCAGGTCATTAGTATGGAAACCTAGCAAGCTGCTGCCAGAACAGTCTGAAAATACTGCTGTGTGAAGTGGGGTTTTATGCCCTGTTTTTCTGGAAAACTCCTCTTCCTCTTGGATTTGTATGCACTTGAAGGCCAAGAGGCCTCTGGTATGATCTGAGGCTTGCAAGGACAAAGTGCATTTCCAGCTGTTTGTCATAGAACTCACATAGAATTCACTTGCCCCATCTTAATCTATATCAATCACATTTTCTAACTTCCTTCAGAATAAACATTTATTGCTGTTCAGAACACATCCAGTTCAAATGGACTGATTGCATTTATTGGCTCCAGTAGGAAGTGTGGGTTTGCCCTGGTAGGCACATGGGAGAGTTAAGAGGCAAGGAGAGAGAAAAGTTATCTCCAGCAGTATTTAAACAGCACTCCAAGTTGTGCTGGTAAGAGTAACTTTGGAGTTGCTGTCTGTACTGTGGAGGGCAGTGACCAAACTTCTTCTCTATGTACTATTATGGGATTGCAGGGTGCAGGGGCACCTGGTGCTCAGTCTTCATGCAGGGTGGAAGAAAGGCTGCCACTGATGCTGCTCTAAACGCTGGCTCCATTTCCCTGCTAGGTTTTGATTTCCAAGCTGCTTTGCTCTGACCCCCTGTTGTTAGAGAAAATGGAGCAGGCGGGTTGTGGCACAGAGGGTCTCAGAGAGCACTGCCCACAGTCACAACTGGGGGTGCTTGCTTTGAAGCCATGATGCATAGCAGCAGATCTGCCTGGTAAGTACTTTGCCAGCCAGCAGAGGAGTGTGAAACCTGTGTGATCTCCAGCATTGCTAGCACAGTGAGCTCCCAAATAATCAGCTGCATTGCCAACGTGTATGTGGGGATAAGACTTGGCATAGTAAAAGATAGTAGAATTAGAAAAGAAAGGCATAGCTCAGAGTAATATTCCTTTCTGCACTCTGAGTTCATTGATCCAACTTATAACCTAAGAAAAGGGGTTGAGGGGTCTGAAATAACAGGAGCAGCTCCAGATTCTCCAGTTCTCTGCCACTGCTCTGGTGGAAAGTGTCTGAAGAGATCAAATTGATCAGACACTGCAGATACTTGGAGTTTCCAGAGAAAACTGCCTTTCTTGGCCACATAGAAGTGCTGGGCACGTTCTCTGCCAGCATGTGTTCACGGTGAGTTGATCTTACCCAAAGACTAAACATGGTGTGTTTTTATTTCCATCTGTTTTAATAAATAAAACAAGGTAAGTAACCAGGAGGTAAATAAATAATGTGCTTAGCAGTGCCTCCAGCTTCTCCTGGAGTTTCGTGGCTCTTTTCAGTAGTTGCAGTTTACGATGGATTTAATTTAAGCCAAAATGCCATTTAAAGTTGGAAGTCTGCAGGGAACTTGAGGAATGAATGGCTTTGACAAATGAGCAGTTGGAGGGAATTCATCTTCTGAGGAGGAAATTATTGAAACTCAGCTTTCTTATAAGGGAAAGGGTAGAATTTGATTAAGCTCAGGTAGCAAACAATGAAGAAGTGCCTTGGGAAGTCAGATTTTATTCCGATTAGACCAGCCGAGCAACCAGACCAAGACCAAATATGCAGATTCTTATGCTAATGCTTGAAGTCTTAAGCTATAGTAGCACACTGAAATCTGTGTGGACATCTGAAATTACTGGTGTAACATGCATCAGAAACTTGCTGCAAGGGAGAGAATTGATGAGATTCTTACAGCAAAAGCAAATGAGATGAGAGGAACAAGGTGAGTTGTTTCCAGTGCAGCCCTAAAGAAAACACAGGTTTCTAAAAGGAAAACAAGGCAACAAACACATGAGTGTCTCTGTGGGAATGGAAAATACAATGGAAAAGTTGGGGTTTTTTCCCCCTACTTGATCAGACCACTGGCTTGGCACTGGGGAGGCTGCACCTCGAGTCCTGGGGTCAGTTTGGGCCCCTCACTCCAAGAAGGACATTGAGGGGCTGGAGTGTGGCCAGAGAAGGGAAAAAAAGCTGGGGAAGGGTGCAAAATAAGAGCACAAGTGTGGTGAGGAGCAGCTGAGGGACCTGGGCTTGTTGAGCCTGGAGAGGAGGAGGCTCAGGGGAGACCTGGCTCTCAGCAGCTCCCTGACAGGAGGCTGGAGCCAGGTGGGGCTGGGCTCTGCTCCCAAGAAACAACCCCTAGGACAAGAGGGAACAGCCTCCCTTCTTTCCCCTGCCACCTTCCAAGTGTTGGTTTTCAGACTGACCAGAATGACTGTGAAGGCTGGGTTGGGTTTGGGTTTGTTCTTATTTTTGCTGGTTTGGCTGCCACTGTATCTCAAAACCAAATAAAACCCAACAGAACACTCTCACTCCACAGCTTAACTCTGCCTGTACACTTTAACACTGCAACTGTTTTATGCTGGTGAGCTGGAACCTCTGGTATGTGGCAGTGGCTGGAACACATCCCTGTACAGCCTGCTGGGAGTGTGAATGGAGCTGTCTCATGACTTGGTCCAAGTGCTGGGAGTTGATTTGTGTGTCATCTAGGTTAGAATTTGAAACAATTTGTTGTGTGGATGTTAAAAATTACAACTATTTCCATATAAACAGGAAATAACTTTATTGTGGACAGTAACAACTGATGCCCTCAGTAAAGAGCCAGGAAAGAATCTCATTAACATTTCTCTCTTGACAATTGCAAAACCCAAATTGCTGATTGGGGACATTCCCCCCAGGCCTGCTGGAACTCCCCCAGGGAGCAGAGGTGGCCACTCTGAGGGGCTTCCAGAGGACTACCCACCACCAGATCTCCTTTGCCCCTTTATTGTGTCCTGGGAGTCCTTGGAGTGGAGCTGCTGCAGCCCTGCTTGGATGTGTGGGTTTTCTGGTGTATCCCCCATAAGGTAACAGCATAACAGTGATGCTGTTCATCTAAATGAACATCTTCACACGTGCCCCTTCCTTTGGCTCACTCAGAGTGCTCAGACATCAGCAATAAACAATGCTGTTCCTTCCTCCTTGTGACTCAGATCAGCTCATGGGAATTAATTTGTGTTCATGGCAGTTATTCTCATTCCTCAATGTGCTTTGCAGGCCAGTTCTCAGTCCAGCATCTTCTTCCAGCTTTGCAGAGCTGATCTTTGCAGAGCTTTTCTGCCAGACTTCTGCTTGTGCAATCCATTTGCTGCCCAAATCCCCAAAAGGCCATTAGGTAAATAGCTTTTCATGGCACATTGCAAGTGCTGCTCCACCACCAAGGTGTGTTCATTATTCAGCACTCATTTGAATGTTTTTGAGGTATTGGATCCAGTGCAACTGCTAAGATTGCCTCGGTGGTTTTGGCCAGTTTTTTTAATCACATCCCATCTCTCTCTCCTGAAGAATCCAGTTGACTGTATTGTTTTACAGGATGGCTTTGTACATGTCTTCCCAAGCCAGAGTGCCTTCTGTTGCCACCGAAGTGTTTGGGAGACAAGATGCTGATTGATCTTAGGTGGAGTAAAATCTGTCCCCAGCACCATCTGCCACGTGACAGAAGTGACACAATCAGTCTTCAGCCTAGAAAATCTGAGTTTCACTCCTGAGAAGAGATGCTTTTGGGGTTAAACAGACTGTATTTTGAAATCTTGAGTTGGCAAAAATCTCCACCAGGCAGGGTTGGAACAAAGGGAGCACTTGGCATTGAGTACAGCTCTGCCTGGTCCTTGAGGTCAGTTCTTCAGCTGGGATGGAGACTGTCTTCTGCAACATAGCAGTTAGGTTTTAAGCCTCTTTTACAGTGAGAATGTACTAAAAATGATAATATATAGGGGGGAAAAAAAAAAAGCTATAAGGCTGAAATGTCCACAAAGAATTCCTTCTAAAACTATTTGCCTCTGTAATCAGCTGTTATTGTGCTTCTCACATGGCACTGGTATTCCCTTGGAATATTCTGACTTCTTCAAGGATATCATTGGGAACCCTTACATTTTAGGTAGTAAGCTTGTTATTTTGTCCTGTAAGTTCATGGAGTTCAGAGTCAAAATAGACCTTAGAAATATCTCTCATGACCTACATATTAGAGGATTAAATTAACATTTACTCTGTATGGCAGGGATAATATTATAGCACAGAAATAATTATATCATCTGGGGGAAAAAAGGGACAATGCCTATTTATTACATTGTATTTAAGGGCATTACATTTATTACATTACACTTAGATTTGATTAACCTTACTGATTACTTGTATTTGATTAACCTTACTGATTACCTTTGTTTAGTTGCCCTCTCTTGGTTCCTTGAAGGGATGTTTTTAGCATTTGGACATGTTTCCATTCTGTTCTTGTCTGACTCTGCCTTTCCTAAGTGGTACTTCATCTGCAGGCAGTGCTCACCCAGAGGGGTCAGGGAAGCAGGAGAACTGGAGTCACTTGTGCAGTTGGAGGGTCAGCAGAGCAGAGCTGACTCAACGTCCCTGTTCATTCTGCTTTTTCTCTCAGTGCCACGTCTTCAGGACAGCACAGGTTAGCTGCACAGCTGGGGAGGGCAAGCACAGTAGCTGATCTGCACTGAGCTTTATTGCTCACAAGGGATGTGCTCCAGGCATGGCTCAGTTTGTCACTGTGGACTGGTTTTGTCTACTTTCCAGTTGGTTCAAGCAGCCTTGGAAAGCTTTGGGGCTGCAGCCTCTGAAAAACCTGCAGGCTTCAGATCTGCAGTAACTAAGGGCTCCAGACAGCAGCCAACTAGAGAAGGTACTCTGATACCTCTTCAGTTTATTAACAGTTCTTCATCACGTGTAAGAAAGCAGTTAAAATATGTTGTTAAGTATGTGTGTGGCTGGATATTGAATAGGTTTGGATTTGTAGACTAGCAGAGGTATATTTTTAGATAAGTCTTTTCTTGCAAGGAAGTGGATTTAATGCCATGTGGGCTGTTCTCATGCTAAAAGCTTATGAATCATTTAGTTCTAAAGTGTTGGTACAGTGTCAAAGGGCATTCCAAAAATACCTAAATTTTCTGACTAGACTGCTAAGTTCACCTTCTGGTTTCTAATGTGAGCTAGATGTGAACAACTGGAAGGCATTTCTTTTGCTTATCCTCTATAAAGTCACAGCCACGTCCACATTACTGCTGCACCTTGGGAGCAAACTCATGTGGTTATAGCAGGATGCACATCTGGGAATAGAGTCAAACCTAATATGAGTTAAAAACCTCTTCTGTAAATGAATTAAAAGCCTCTTCTGTAGCCCTGAAGCCACAGGTCAGACCATATCTGTGCTGTTAATGGCCTCCACAACCAGTACCTCCAGCCAGCCAGGGGTGGTGGCTTCTCCCAAGCTGTGCCTGGCCACTGCTGGGTAAGGAGCAGCAGCCAGAAACATCCTGGAGAGCACAGTGAACATTGGCCAGGGCAGACTGGTGCTCCCCAGTGCTCAGGTCTGAGCTATGGTACTGCTTAATATAGTAACAAAAGAAAGAAATCCCTAATGTTGGGTGGGAAGGTTGGAAAGTGGGTTGTTTCTTGCTGCCTTTCCCTCCTCCTGCTAGTGTCAGGGTGCACTGCCTTTTAGCAATTTGCTTGGCAAATAAACATAGCTGAGGCCTCATTAGTGTGGGAGGTGCTTGTTTTCTTCCTTACTGGGTATCAGCCCTTTACAGAGCAAGCTGATGTCTGTTTTGGTTCCTCTCTGGGCAAACAGAGAACTTGTACAACAGAGTAAAGGAGATGCAAACGCTCAGTTGCTCAGCTTGACAGGTTTTTTGATTTCATATTGTTAGGCTCTCTGTTCCTATTTTCATTTAGCTTTGAAACCTGCTCACATCCTCTGCTGCTTGGTCTTGCTGTCAGAAGCAAGGCAGGGACTGCAGCTGCATTCAGGAGAGGCACAAAGCAGGGGATTCCACTGCAAAGACACTCAGCCACACATGGGTTTGCTCCTACAGTGTGTTGCTGGAATCACCTGGTGTAAATATAAAAGCATGCTGTGTTACAGAAAGCATCAGTAAGTATCATGAGGCTTCTGAGACTTGGGTTTTTTTCTTCCAGCAGAAGCTTTTATTTTGGCTTTATTGGTGTTATTTGTCTTCATTTTGGTGTCAATTTTGTTTAAAAAAAAACAAAGCGAAACAAAACCCCAAAACCAATTCTGAGAATGGAGGTGCTTTTATTGTTGTGGTTCAGAGCAAATACTGTGAGTACCTGAAGAAATGAGTTTGCCTGTTTGTCCCAAGGTTTTGGGGCATAGGGGGAGTGCTTGCTGTGGAGGTTTCTCCTGCTGACAGTTTCTTTTCTGGCCTGACATCTGCCACAAGCACACATTTTAAGCCATCACTAAAATTTGAGTTACTTTGTGACCTTGAGCAGTTGCTTAATGGTCCCAGTTAAGTGAAGTCAATTGCTTCAGCTGAACCCACAGTACAGCACACGTGTGCTTTGGGCATGAATTGGCAAGAAAACTGTGTGAAAAACCAACCAACCAACAGAAAAAGTGTTGAATCAGGTGTGACTTGGATAATATTGGGGTTTTTTTGTGCAGCTTTGCAGCATTGGACAGTGATAGCAGAGGAATGAGGGCAGTGTTTTGGGGATGGGATTCAGCACTTGGCTTCAATTCCAGTTGCTGCAGTAAATAAGATAAATCTAGAATGATTCCAAGGTGCTGGAGGTTTATTTTTAGCTGGTTTTTGTCTTGCAGAGCTACTGTCTTAAGACAACATTCCTTGTTTTGTTAGGAAGCAAGCTCAGGTGGTTAAAAGTTGTTTTAGAGCAAGAAGTTTGTCTGCTGCTCAAGTCAAGTGGCACCAGTTGTGCCCATATCTCATCATTAATATGTTTTAGCATTTCAGGAGGGTTTTTTTTTCCTTTTAGGATTTGCTGCAACTGCTTGATAAAGCAAATGCCTCAAGTTTTCCTTTCCATAGGGCATACAAGAGAATGAATCACAAGTCTAATACTTTCTTCTGACTCAAACTTCTGTTTTTTAAGAGAGCTTTTGGATTAGAAGCCAAAGCAAATTCCATGAGCTCTCAGCCTCCTCCAAATGCTTGTTTTCAGGTGCCATCATGACTGTTTCTTTAACAGTGTCTGCTCACTGGTTTGGAGAAGGTACCAGAGGGGAGTGTTCCTCGGGTGATCACACAGCTAAAATTGGGTTTGCTTTGGCCTGGCTTGGGCACCAGCTTGGTAGATGATGAGTAAATACAATAGTTATTAACATATATTGATATTTATGTTTATTCACAGGGTCTCAATAAAACCAGAGGAGTCTGAAATAGCAATGAGGCTGGTTTTGTGCTAATGTATTGAAATAGGAAGGCCTGAACACCCCTGGGAGCACGACTCCTTTGAAATGCAAATCACTTTGGCAGGTACCTAACTTAATAATTGCTGCACATAATCAGAGAATTTGTATTCCCAGGAGCTCAGTTCTGGCTGGGAATGTGCACAAACTTTGTTAGGATACGTGTTTGTTTGGTTTTTTTTTTTCCCCTAGAGCACAAAAACAAAGCCAGGAGTTTTCAGCCTGGCAAGATGCAGTCAGTGTGCCCTCAGGAGTGCCCAAGCAAAAGCTGTGGAGTTAGGTACTGTGGCAGCAAACATCTGCTAATCTGGGGTCCTTTCTGCCTTGGAAATGGTGACAGAGCATCACTGGGAACTTCCCTGTTCCTGTGACTGCTTGTGCAGCAAGGTTTCCCTGCACTGGTTCTTTGTCTTAGCAAGGCAAAGAAAACCTGTCCCCTTGTGAATGGAAGGGCAACTGGATGTTCTTAACATCTCTTCCTACCCAAACCATTCTCTGATTCTGAAGTAAAAGCTGCTGATGTTTCTGCTCCATCTCTCCAACTAGCAGGGTCATAGAATACAGAGCTTGGTCCATTCCTCTGCTTGTAGGGTTTGGTCTTCTTTCTGATCAAATCTGATGTCTTCCTGAGACATCCAGTGCTGAAGGACTCCTTAAAAACCTCCTCATCTTTCCTAGGTTTATGCATCCAGCTGCTATCCCAGTTCCTGAGTCCATGGCTCCCATCAGCCCTTCATTTGCACTGTCTGGTTTGTCTTCCTGATTCCCAGCTAGTTCTGGAGACCATTTGCTTTGCCTTGGGGCAGTGCCACTGTTTGCTCTTCTCTCTGCTCTACAGCCTCCTTGGACCTCTCCCCATCACCTTCAGTCATTTCTAAAGTGTTTTCCCTCATCATCTGTCCCTGGTGAGGTGCAGGGATAATTCCCATGCTGCATTTGCTTCTCATAAAAGAGTTTGTCAGGGCACCCCATCATTTTTATTGTACTTCTAGTGCTGCTGCCCTGCTTTTCTCAAAGGCTGTGGACCTGCAGTCAATGGCAGACATTCCAGGAGGCTTCAGCCCTGAGAAGCTTCACTCAAAGTCATCCTGTTCTGCCTCTTCATACATATGTTGCTGCTGTTGTTTCTGTTGTTTGCTGTGTCTCTAAATCTAAATCACCTTCAGGAACTGCTGTTGTCAGAGTCTTCTGGGAAATGAGACAAGAAACAAAGTGCTTGCTGGAACAGCCTGAAGACTTTGTCACACTCTGACTGTAGTATGTGCACTTTTATTACTGCTGTGCTGCCTGAGATCAAGGGGAATGTTTCCTTTTTTAAATGTTCCCAGATATTGTACACTGCATATTTTCTTTTTGTCTTGATAGCCTTGCCATTGCATCAGGGCTCCTCTGCGAGGCAGCAGTTTTGTTAGTGGCCACTGTTGGTGTCTGGTGTAAGAACACTGATCTGGGAATAGTTATTTCCATACCCACCTCCAAGCTCCATCTCTTTGCAGTTCACCTCAGAGTGCTGATAAAATAACTGGGAGTGGGACCCTGGGGTTTGCTCTGTGTAGTCTGTTAGAGTATTGTGGATAAATGTGCTCTGTTGAGATCCAAAACAAGTCTCTTGTGGTAGAAATACTGGGTTTTCTCGAGGCACAGAGAAAGAAAATAAGGGTGTGCTCCAAATCCCCAAACCTTGAACACCAGTGTGCCTTCCCTACCCAGTTTAGGATTCACAACACTAAGGCTTTTTAGCTGAAACACTTCCTGAGAGAAAATCCAAGAGCCACTCAGTGACCTCAGCAAGGGGCCAGGTGTTGACCTTTCCCCAGTGAAACATGAAAGGAGGAATAAGAGGATTCTGCTGCTGCAACCCTGAGCAGAACAAAGAAACAAAACAAAAAAAAAAAACCCAGCAAAACCACAAACCAAAACAAAAGGTTGTTTAGAAAAAGGATTTTTGAAAAGCTTTTCTTGTTGTCATGTTGTAACATTTTGAATGCATTGTTTTCAGGGGTTTTTCTCTTTGTGTGAGGAAGAACAGGCTGGTTGCTTTTGTCTGAGATGTTCCTTTGCTGTCAGAATTTTACACGATGGGGCTTTGTGCAGGAAAAAAAAAAAGTCCATTACCTTGGACTTGGACTGAACTTGCAAGCTGGAGACTGTGTGCAGCCAGAGCCCTGGAGGATGGATGCTGTGTGCTGACAGTGATCCCAGGGCTGCTGCAGCTCCCCAGCCAGGAGCTGCCTCTG
>JAOEGS010023039.1:0-17666 GCA_025447755.1 Corythornis vintsioides
TCTTCTCTTCTCTTCTCTTCTCTTCTCTTCTCTTCTCTTCTCTTCTCTTCTCTTCTCTTCTCTTCTCTTCTCTCCTCCCCTCTCCTCTCCTCTTCCCATTGCATCTCATCTGGTCCCACCCCACCCAGCCCAGTGCCATCAGGCCACTCACCTTCCTGCCCTTCTCGTTGTCGGGCAGGTAGCAGTGCCGTGGGAAGCCACGGGCCGTGAACTTCTTGCCCGGATTGGGGTGCTCTGGGCCCTGGGTGGGAGAGCAACAGGCTGAGCGGGTGGCACAGGTTGAGGGTACCCAGCCCAGCAGGGGGTTCCTGGGGCTGGTGGGTGCAAGTTCCTCACCTGAATGCCAGTGGGGATGTCATAGACAATCCGGATGGTTTTGGAGTCAGTGTAACCCGGAAGGGAGTGGGGGATGAGATGAAATTCCATTTTCCCAGGTGGCTGTGTGCCTGTCTTCTCCCCATAAATGGCCTTACAGGTGGGGCACTGGAGACTGCCATCCTGTGCAGGCACCCAGATAGGCATCAGGGATGACACCCACCCACCAGGATGGGTGACTCCTAGGGATGGACTCCCAGCTCACCTTGTTGCCATTGTTGTACATGGCCAGGAGGCAGAGGAGGTGGTACATGTGCCCGCACTTGCCCAGCTTGCCCACCAGCTCCGGCTTGATGCCCCTGTGGCTGAGGACGCCCTCGTAGCCAGAGGAGGTGACCAGCCGCTCCATGCAGATAGTGCAGTCCTAATGGGCACATATTGATGGGCATCAGCATCCAAGTGGAATGAAGAGGTCACCCCCCAGCTCTCTGCCCACCACTGGGGGCTGCCCATCCCCTGCCCACACATCTGCCCATGCCTGAGTCCCTGGGCTGAACCCAGGGGTGTCCACTCACCTCATCTGGGGGGTTCTTCACTTTCTGGATGTAGCGGCGCACCACATCCTCAGGGGTCTTGCCTGCCGTAGGCAAGGGGGAAAAATGCCATCAGATCCTGCCCACCTTGCCCCCAAACCCCTGCCAGCCCTGCCATCAGGATGGGGACAGCACAAGAAGGAATGGGGTGCCAGCGCATGGTGCAGAGGAGCCATGGGGACCACCCCAAAACCCTCGGACAAACCCCTTGGGTGTCCCACCACCCCTGTAGGCAGCAGCACCTGTGCCTCAGTTTCCCTTCTGGCAAGGGCTGGCACAGCCAAGGGCAGGTGGGGACAGCAGAGGCTCCTTACTCTTTTTGAGATGCTTCTTTTTGGTTTTCCGGCAGATGCCATTGACGCCGGGCACAGGTTTGATGTCACTCTTGCTGACGGGCGGTGGGTGCAGAATGGGTTTGGGGGCACGGGTCAGGCAGACAGGCAGCCCAGCGGCACACATGAGGATGCCCGTCATCCCTGCACCAAGGGGAGATCTGTTGTCCATCCGTCTGTCCACCCAATGCCCATCCATCCTTCGCACCTCCTGGTTGTGCCCCAGTCATGCGCCTCATCTCTCATACTCCCCAGCCCCCTAATGACACCATGGGGTGACACCCAGATAGTGGAAGGACCCCTCTTACCTGCAAGGGCAGGATGAACGGGGCCGGTGCCATTCAAATTCTTGACTGGGAGGGCTGGTACCCTGTGCAGAAATGGGAGGGGAAAGGGCTCAGCTGAGCTGGCAGGACTGGCACTGTCCCCAGGGGGATGCCAGCTTTGGGGGGCCACTATTCCATCTCATAGGGCCGTCCCCCAAGTGCCACATGTCCATCCCCAGGGACTCCAGTGGCGCTGGGGACATAATCTCCTCCTTGACCCAGAGTGGGTGCCTCATTGGGATGTCCCAATAATGATACACTGTGTCCCACATCCCTCCAGTACCATCAGGGATTGTCCCCATGCCTCAGAATGTCACCCATCACACCCAGGACCTAAGGGGATCCACCCACCCCCAGCCTGCCAGCACTGAGACCTCCAGGACAATGACATGATGACACGATGCCTCCCTGCTGATGCTGAACACCGCCTCTGTGCCCATGCACCGAAGCATGCACCCATGACTGGGTGTGCAGTGTGCTGGTGTGCATATGAGGTGGACAGAGGGATGGACAGACAGATAGCTGTGTGGCTGGGCAAGGGGAGGGAGGTAACAGGAGATGCCCTGGGATGGAGGATGAGCAGAAAAGCCCAGCAGAGCAGTCCTGCAGGGTTCTTGAGCACTCTCTTGCCCTCTTCTCACTCCAGCAGCTTGCAGAGAGCTGCTCACCCCTGCTGCCCACTCCTGCCCACATCCCAAATCCCCCTGTCCCATGGACAGCAGTTCCCCCCAAGCAGTGCCACCTCCTGCTGATCTAAAGACTCCCCAAGCACACAGCCATCCTCACGACGAGCTCAGCAGCACTCAGCCCTACACAAGACAGGGCTGCAGGTGCTTTACCTCCCACAAGGCCAGGGCAGTAGTGGAGGTCCCAGGCAAGACCCCTGAGGTATTTCTGGTTCCCTCCTACCTGTTCATGGGGATGAATTCAGCCTGCATGCCAGGGTGGGGACAGTGACAGTGATGGAAACAGCTTGCCTGGCCCAGCGCCCCACACACAGAAGTGAAACCAGCATGTCAGAAGGGGAAGGAAATGTGGGGCAACCTGCCAGGGGCTCAGTGAACCTGCCTGACCCTGCACCTGCACCCCAGGGCTGGATCCTGCCCCATAGCAAGGAACTGGGAGGGATGGGACAGGCTGTCCCCTTGTCCACCAGGACAGCTCACTGCAGACCAGGGAGCTTGGTCCCCTCTGGTGGGGCTCTGACCAAAAACCCCAGGACCAGATCTGGGCTGGTTCCCTTCCCAGCAATGGCACTGGGGATCTCCCATGCCAGCGAGCTGCCAGCCATGCTGTCACAGCCAACTTGTCACATCGGGCTTGGAGCCATGGGGACAGCCCAGTGCCAACAGACCCAATGGAGTGCCAGGCCAACCCACCAGCCATGGTGGTTTGGGTGCCAGGACAGGAACAGCCACTGGGATATCCAACTGGGTATCTGCTCACCCACCCACACCCCCACAGGTGAGTTATTTCCATCCACATAGGAGACACTGGGGCTGTGGTCCCCATAACATGTATCCTCCTCTGAGACCTTCCTGGTGGCATCAGGCCATGAGCTGGGGTCATACACTCTGTGCTGGCCAGTGAGGACACAAGTCCTCTGGGACCAGACACTCCACTTCCTCCAACCAGCGTGGCAGTGTGGTGTGGCACAGTATGGAACAACATGGCACAGCACACAGGGGCAGGGATCTAGGGGATGAGCCAGCTGCTGGGGCTGTCCCTCCTGCCACCATGACACGAGGTGGAGAGCCTGGGGCTGGTATTGACACCATGCTCACAAGACCAGGACTGTTTGTGCAAGGTGCCAGCAACTCTGCCTCGACTCCCTAGCTCAGTGTGCCTATCCCTGCACCCTGTGGCATCCTCACGGCCTCAGTGACACCTCAGCCATACCCTTCCCCAGGCCACCCTCTTTTTAGCCAGCTTACCCTGGGGGGACAGCGGCACGGGCACTGAGTCCAGCCCCTCGCTGAGTGCCAGGCTGGTTGAGGTTGTTGAGCCCGGTCAGTGGTGCCCCACCGGGCATGCTCTGACTGGGGGCAAATGCCCCTCCGGGCACCCGCAGCCCCTCGCCCTTGGCTGTGCCACCTGCCACTGTCACCGTCCCCATCCCTGTCGGCCACAGAGCCGCCCCAGCAAATGTGCTGCTCTGACGGACAGCACCCGGGTAGAGCTTTCGGCGCTGGGATGCCAGGATGGCATTGGAGGCGGCACGGGTGCTGTTGACCAGCAGGCACTGTGGGCAGGAGCAGGGTGTCCCTGTGCTGGTGCCCACTGGCCACGACTGGGACTTGGGGATGGATCCGATGGTGAGGGGATATGCCAGGTCCATGCGGCGGCGGAGCCGGCGCTTGCGCTGAGTTTGCCGATTCATTTGGGACATGCTGCTGAAATAGATGAGGTAGCAGAAGCCCAGGGAGGAGAGGTCCAGCCAGGGGTGCTGCTTCTCATAGGCGTTCTGGATGGTGATGCAGATGTCCATGTCATAGGGCGTCCAGGAGTTGTTGTCGTTCTCCCACTCCCACACGATGCCCTTCCCCGGGGCTGAGGATGGGTCATAGAAGTTCCTCCGTACGGGGCGCATGGTCCCTGGGGGAGACACAGGGGGGTGAGTGCCCAGGGTGCCGGTAGTGTGGCCCACGCCTGCACACATATGTCCAGTTCCTAGCCCAGTCCCCTCTAGGGATGGGTACACAGAGGCACTCTGGGGGCAGCTGCTAAAGGAGGAGGAGCTGCTGTCCTTTACAAGAAGGACATTCAGGGGCTGGAGTGTGGCCAGACAAATGCAATGGAGCTGGGGAAGGGGCTGGAACACAAGTGTGGTGAGGAGCAGCTGAGGGACCTGGGATTGTTCAGTCTGGAGAGCAGGAGACTCAGGGGAGACCTTCTGGTTCTGACAGCTCCTGACAGGAGGTTGGAGCCAAAGGGGGTCACTCTCTGCTCCCAAGGAACAAGTGACAGGAGAAGAGGAACCAGCCTCAGGGGAGGTTTAGGCTGGAGCTGAGGAAGAATTTCTTCCAGCCCCTCCAGGGTTGTCCAAGCCTGTCCCAGGCTACCCAGGGCAGGGGTGGAGTCCCCGTGATCCCTGGAGGGGTTTCCAAGCCGTGGAGCTGTGGTGCTGAGGGACATGGGTTAGTGGTGCCCTGGAAGTGCTGGGGGAAATGGGTGGACCCGATGATCTGAAAGGTCTTTTCCAACCAAAACGATTCTGTGATTCTGTTCTGTGATTCCCTCCTTGCACAAAGCACCCCGGGGTGCAGGAGGCGTGATGGCCACCGACAGGCAGCACCTGCCTCTCCCCCCCACGCTGAGCCGCGGCAGCCGCAGCGTGCGGTGGATCGATCGGCGTGTCTGCCGGACTGGGCCTCCCCGGGGACTCGTGAAGCTCAACAACCCTCCATCAGTGGTGTCGGCTTGGCCGCCGGCCGGGCTGCCTGCAGTCGGGATCACGGCCCCAGCCGCCGTGGGAAGAGCGATGCCGCTCAGTCCCCAGCTTCTTTTTCCATCCCTCTGGTCCAGGCCCGTGTCCTCCCTCCCTGGCTGGGGTCCTCTCGTCATCCCCGGGGCGGGGGAAGCATTTCCCGGTCACCGGGGTTTTCCTGGCAGCTGCTGTGGCTCCGGCCGGTTCTGGCTGTCACGGGAGCCAGGCGTTGTCCCCCGTGCGCGGCCAATTCCCGGCCCCTTGCTGCTTGTCTGTGACCAAGATGGGTGCTCTGAATCTCCTCAGCCAGGGCAGGAATCACAGCCCCCTTCTCAAGCCGCAGCCCGGCACTGCCCCCGCAACACGGTGCCTTCTCTATCCCCTCGCCAGCACCGTTTGCCCAGCCCGATTAACGACGCTAATCACGGTCATTAATCATCGGCCGAGCCAGGCAGCAGAGCTCGGCCCCAGCTGCAGGGTTGTGCTGAGCCAGCTCAGCCCCGCGGTTGGGAAGCAAGGACTCTGCTCACCCTGCTCTGGGGAGAACTGCTCATCCCACTGCCAGCTCCTGCCCCTATCCTGGGTCCCACCACTGTCTCCCGTCCATATCCCACTGCCCACTCCCATCAACATGCTGCTCACATACATGTCTTGCATCTCTTTCAGGTTCACATCCATGCCTGTCTCCTTGCATCCATGTCCCACATCCTCCTGGCCGCTCACGCTCACATCCCACAGCTTGTTCACATCCATGTCCCACATCCCACTGCTCCTTGCACCTGCATCCCACATCCCCCTGCTCACTCACATCTACACCTTACATCCCACAGCCTGCTCACATCCATGTCCCGCATCCTACTGGTCCTTGCAACTATATCCTGCATCCTGATGCCTACTTGCAGCTGCATCCAACACTCCCCTACCCTCTCACATCCGCATCCTACATTCTGCTGTCCACCCACAACCATGTCCTGCATGCTTGCTGCAGGCTTACATCCATGTCTCACATCCCACTGGTCCTTGCACCTGCATCCCCCATTGGCCTGCCTGCTCCTATCTCCATCCCACATCACTCCACCTACTTAGATCCCCATCCCACATCCCTCTGCCTGCTCACATCCATGTCCCACATCCCACTGGTCCTTGTACCTGCATCACATGTGCCCCTGCCAGCTCACATGCCCATCCCACATCCCCCTGCCTGCTCACATCCCCATCCCACATCCCTCTGCCCACTCACATCCATGTCCCGCATCCTACTGGTCCTTGTAACTGCCTCCCATGTCCCACTGCCCATTTGCAGTTGCCTTCAGCATCCTGTTCACATCCATGTTCCACATCCTGCTGCTGCAGAGGAGGATGAGGGGAGGACACCCCAGCACATGCAGCTCCAGGTCCTCAAGGACCACCAGTTGACCCCAGCCCCCTAGCCCCTGACCCCTCCACCAGCTAAGCCAGCATCCCCAGGGCCACGGAGAGGAGATGTGCGTCCCCACAGCTCGGAACAGGGTCACCTCATTTCACACCGTCACCGTTTTGGGTCCCCAGGCACAGTGTGAGCCAAGCTCCCCCTCACCCTTAGTCTCCTGTGTTCCCAAGCACTGGGAGCACCCTCAGTACAGGGGACTCTTGTGTCCCCAACCACCATAGCACTCCAGAGACATTTGAGAGCCTCCAAACCCAGCTGCCCTCAGAGCAAATCCGAGGGCAGAGAGATGGATGGAGGCAGATACAGGGATGGGGCACACAAAGAGGATGCTGCTAAGGACGATCTATGGGATGGAGCTGAAGTGATGGCCACGTCCTCTCCCATGAGATCGCTGGGGACAGCAAGGTCCCTCTCTCAGCATTCCTGCTAGCACAGGGATGCAGGGACATCTAGGAAGATCAGTTTTGCTCCCAGCAGAGACGTGTCACCCCCAGATCCAGCCATGGCCCCACTGTGATGAGCACCACACCCCATGGCCATGGGATGTGATGCCAGGTGCTGCTGTCAGGGGATAGGTCCTGGATAAAGCTGGCAGGAGCCGGGGATATCCAGGGTGTCCCGGTGGCATCCGTGGCCCTGAGTCAGCACAGTCATGTCTGGCAGCACGACCCAGGGTCATACCGCCAGCCATGGCCATGCTGACACAGGACTGCAGGTGCCAAGTTGCCCCTTGCCAAGCCCGTGACCAGTTCAGAGCCAGGCTTGATGGCAGACACAGGGTGGCAGGTCCCTGGCTTGGTCCCCATCCCAGCCTCCAGCCCATTGCAGGAGCAGCATCCACAAGCAGGGTCATTCACCATCACTGGTGACCAGGAACAGTGGCATTGGTGGCCAAGCTGGGGGGGCACAGCTATAGGGATCCTTCTCTGCAGTGTCCCCTGTGTGTCCCCAGGCAAGTCTGGCAGCATGTGGCTGATCTCCTGCCTGCTCTGCCCGGTCTGGGGCCAGACCCTGCTCTCAGCTTTCCTGGTACGGCCAGGAAAACACCTGATTGGGTGAGTCCCGCATGGCACAGCCGGCATGTGCTGGTTTAATGGGTCACACTGTTACGGGGACACATTTAATGGGGTCTGGGCTCAGCGCTGGCGCGGGACTGGCTTTAATTTCCCCTGAGGACGCATGGCCTGGATGCGCGTCGCAGCCCAGCGTCATCAGCAGGCAGGCACCGACTGCCACAGCTGCATGCCTGAAACCAGCCCATTGCCCTCAGCAGCTCCCAGTGCCCAAACTGGGGCCTCTCCAGTTCCTTGGGGACCCCAGATGGAACAGCTTTGTGGGGCAGATGAGTGGTCAGTGGGACACATCACCCATCACAGCACCCCACAGAGGGTGAGAGGGGATGGAGTGACTTTGGGTACGGGTCTGTGGTAGAGGGGGACAGTGGGGGGGGGGAGGAAAGGGGAGGAGGGGCCTCACAGTGTCCCCGAGGGGAGAAGGATCCAGCAGGGTTAAGTGAGCAGAGGAACTGGGGGGGCAGATGGATGGAGACGAAGGTGTGTGCAATGGGATGGAGGGAGGGATAGATGGGTGAGCATATGGGTGGGGGGTGGTTAGATGGATGGAAGGAAGGAAGGAAGGAAGGAAGGAAGGAAGGAAGGAAGGAAGGAAGGAAGGAAGGAAGGAAGGATGATTCCAGCTTGGTGACATCTTACCCGTGTCCTGCCGGAATTGGTGCATGGACTGGAGGTCAATGATGTAGGGTGCCAGCTGGACATCAACCTGGCCCAGGACCACACTGCCACGGGCATCCTCCTTCAGCACGTTCTCGATGTGGTGGCAGACAGCGGCCGAGTAGGGCCGCCAGCGCCCGTGCTCATTCAGCCACTCCCACACCACCACGCGGGCCAGGTTTTGGGGGGGGAAGCCCAGGCCACTGGAGGCCAGCATGGCCCCTGAGCCCTGCCGTGCCATGCTGGTGGGACAGTAGTTCAGCCCTGCTCCATGCCCCGGCACAGGGGTGCTGGGCTCACCCGGGGCCCCTCCAAATCCTCCTCCTGGCTCCCGCTGGCTGCGGGCTCCAGAGCTCAGCAAAGCAAACGCTGCGGGGCTCTGCAGAGGCGGGTGCTGCCAGCCAGGTCCCTGAGGTCTCTGAGGCGCCTGGTTCCGTTCCCCTGGGGCCCCTGCACCAGGCTGGGGCCATCCATCACCCAGCACGTCTTCCTCGGACCTTCCTCCTAGTGGCGCTGGCAGGTCTCAGGCTCCAAAAAGCCACCGGGACCCCCCCCAGGCTGCGTCTACTCAAGGGTGACTAGTGGCTGCAGATGATGCTGGGGACACACAGCCAAGATGCCGTCCCCAGGACATCCCCTCCTCCTCCTCTTCCTCTTCGTGTCCCGCTGCTCAGTCTATGTCCTCGGTGGCTCCACGACTGTCCTCGCCGCCCAGCACTGTCACCAGCAAATGAGGGGGGTGTCACCTGCAAAATAGGACCATGGAGCTGGTTGCTCCACTACTGCCAGGCAAGTGGCAGCTGGGGGACGGTTCCCATCACCTCCCCAAGAGCCAGTGAAGCTGCTGTGCCCGCATCCCTGGCAGCGTGGGCTGCCTGCCAGCTCCGGCCGGCTGCCGGCCTCCAACGTGACAGCAGGGACGAGGGGGACAGGGGGGGACAGGGGGGGACAGGTGACCCTGCGCAAGCCCCTGAAGGGCTGGCAGAGGTCCTGGAAGGCCAGGGAGCCCCATTGCTCCTTTCCCAGGTTGTTTGGGTGCCAGAGAGCCCGCAGCCCCCCGAACCTGCTCCAGTCGCCGCTGATTTATGATCTGCACTGCAGGCATCGGGTTGGGGGTGATTGCAGGCCATCCGCTGCAGCCCCCCGTGACCCTCACCCAGCCCCTTGCTCACCCACAGCAGCCCTTAGTCTCACGGGGGTGGGTGAGGGGCCCAGGAGGAGGGAGTTTGTTGTCAGACGCATGGTCACAGCGGCCAGGCACACACAGACACACTGACACGGAGACACGCACAGGCACACTCACTGGCACACACACACCACCAGTGACACTGGCAGATAACAGGACCGAGACAGACGGACGGACGGACAGACAGAGGGATCCATGACAGAATAATAACAACCCCCCTATCCCCAGCCCAGGATTGCACACACACACACCACACGCACACACCACACACACACACACACATGCACTGACACAGGCGCGTGCGACAGGCGCACCCTCACACCTCCACACGCGTGTGCACCCACCGTGACCCCAAGTAGTGCTAGAGGTGGAGGGACTCTCACCCCAACCTCGGCCTCACCCCGGGATGGGGCTGTGGGGACAAGCCCAGGTGTCAGCCCCCGCCCCAACTCACCGGGGCCCGGCTGCTCTGGGAGGGGGGAAAAGCCAGGCCCGGTCCCCGGTCCCCCGGATCACGGCAGCCCCCAGTCCCCGGTGCACGGTATCGTCGGTGCACAGAACCCCCAGCAGCTCCGGTGCACGGTGTCCTCCCGGTGCACGGTCCCCCCGCGGCGCACAGAAGCCCCCAGCCCCTGGTGCACCATACCTCCTGTGCACGGTGTCCCCCCCTTCCCCGGTGTATGGTCGTTCCTCCCCGGTGCAAGGTCCCCCTCCGGCGCACGGTTCCCCCTAGTGCACGGTGGCCCCCCACATCGGTGGTCGGTGTCTCCTACCCCCAGCCTCTCCGCGGTGTATGGTGTGTCCCACCCTGTGCACGGCAGCCCCGGGCACACGGTCGTGTCACCCCCTCTCCGGTGCACGGTTCCCACCGGTGCACGGTCCCGCCGCCTCCCCCCCGGAGCCAGCACCCCCCTCCCCGCCATGGCCGCCGCCGTCGCCCGGCATCGCCCGCGCCCCGCGCCGTTACCTCCGGCAGCCGCAGCCGCAGCGGGACCTGCAGCCGCACCGGGAGCAGCGGCGGCAGCGGCGGCAGCGGCGAGCGCGGGGCCGGGCGGCGGCAGCGCTCCGCCAGCGCCAGGCAGCCAGGGGCACCGGCGGCGGCGCGCACGGGCACGCGGGCACGCGCACCAGGCACCCGCACTGAGGACACGCACCCGCATCGGGCACACGCACTAGGGACACCCACGGGGACACGGGAATCTGCACCGGCCACACGAACGGCGGACCGGGCATCCTCACCGGAGACCGGGCATCTGCACCGGCGACACACACTGGAACCGGGCACATCGCTGGGGATATGTACCGGCACCGGGAACATGCACCGGGACTGGGTACCCACACCAGGGCCACACACCCACACCGGCCACACGTACGGGTGACACACACGGAGCACCAGGCGTCTTCACCAGGGACACATGTGGAGGACCGAGGATGCACACTGGGGGACACGTAGAGGATCGGGAATCCGCACTAGGGACGTGTATGGGAACAGGCATCTACAAAGGGGACATGGACTGGGGACCCACACCTGGGCTTGGCACCCACACCAGGGACATGCACAGGTGGCCAGTGGGATGCACTAAGGACATGTAGGGCACCAGGCATCTGCTTCAGGACTGGACACCCACACTAGGGACACAGACGGTGAACGGGGACACACACTGGTAGCACACACCAGAGCCAGGTACTCACACCAGATCTGGGGACACACACAAGGGACTGGAGACACATAAGGGACTGAGCATCTGCACCAAGGCCAGACAATGACACTGGGAACATGCACAAGGGACTAGACACACACCAGGGACACACACTGGTGCCCTGCCTTGAAGATCCTGGGGACGCTGGCTATGACCGTGGAAGAACAGACTGGGGACAGATACGGGGACAAAGGGGTTGTTCTTCCAGGGCTCTCACCACTGGGAAAAGGGCACTCCTAGATCACCGGGGACAGCTGAAGACCAGAGCTGGCCCAGGGGGTGGCCGAGGGCCAGGTAATAATGGCCATGGTGGCCTCGCAGTGCCACCTAGTAGAATCGGCCAGGCAAGGTGGCAACCTGAGATGGCACCAGGGAGGTCCTGTCTGAGCAGGACACTGGATCCCCCACTCCCAGAGCCAGGCAGGGAAACAATCAACCGTTTCTGGTCCTGTCCCCATGGTGGGGGACCCAGCTCCCCATGATGGGCAGGAAGCACACCTCTGCCCCATCCATGCAGTGAGCTGGACCCAGGTCTCATGCCAAAAGCTGGTGCCAGGGCCAATGGGGCTGGGGGCTGGCACCCTGTACACGGTTCTGGCAGGGTTAGGGTTAGGGTTAGCAGCCAGGAGGGGCTGCTGTGTGACATGGCCTGGGGACATGGAGCTGCAACAGGGAAATGGGGATGTGAATCTGGGATGGGTATATGGCCTGGGGACATGAAGCCAGGGCTAGAACCTGGAGCTGGAACATGGCTTAAGGACTTGGTGCTGGGATGGGGACATAAAGATGGGACTTGGAGGTGGGATATGGCATGGGGACCTGAGGCTGGGATGGGGACATGAAGTAGTGACATGGACTGGGAGCTAGGACAGGGACATGGGGACATGGGATTGGGACAGAGACATGGCACAGGATCTGGCCTCAGGCTGAAACCCACTCAGGGACCCCTGGAGGGATTCAAGGCAGGGGATGAGCACAGGTGAGGGGACCCCAGGGCTGGGTGGGTGTCACTCAGGGGAGCTGTGGGAACAAGGTTCTCAGCTCTGGGCTGAGGACAGCCCGGGATGGCCATCAGGGAGCAGCAGGATTAGGGGACAAGACAGAGGACTCTGATGCACAATAACCATCCTGCCCCTACCCAAGCCATGCCCCCCCTGCACCACTGAACCCCCCAGACATCCATCTGTAGCCTAGTTTAGTCTGAAGGTGACCTTCAGCTCCTCCAGGCACCCAGGAGGGTCACCAGAACGTCCCAGGCCCTCTGACAAGGACACACCAGGAGTCAGGAGCCATGGTGCCAGCAGAGCTACAGGGAGGCCAGTGGTGGGGACAACCACCACCCCCTGTGCTCAAGGAGGGGGTGGCTGCCAGCATGGCAGGGAGTCAGGGTGATGGGTGTGACGGGTGCCCCCCAGGTGTGGGTGCATGCTTTGGGAGTGCATACCGCCCCACCCCATACTCTGCCAGCTCCCCAGTTACACCCCTGCCCAGAGGAAGGTGGTCCCCATGGCAGAGGGGAGCTGGGAGGGGCTGCTGGGTGCTCTCCCTCACCTACTCCAATGCAGAGTCCTCCTGACCCTCCCCTTGTATCCCCAGCCAGGGTTCTCCCATGCTGGGGGAGGTGGGGGGAAGGAAGCACAGCTCCCCCTGGCACACCCCCGTCCCCCCAGATTGTCCCCGCAGGAAGGGACCACCCGGGCGCCTGGGGCCTCTGTGCAGACTGGGGAGGGTTGGTGGTGGGGTGTCTGGTGTTGAGCAGGGGGCTGAAGACCCACCTCACAGAGGAAGGGTGGGGGGTGCAGGGGTGCTGCGGGTGAGGGGCTGCGTCCCCAGACACACAGACGAGCTGACTGAAGGACAGACAGATGGACACACATGGTGCTTGTGGGACCCACCCCCAGCAGGGACCACCCACGTACACGCAGCTGCCTTGCACGCCCCAACACAGGGACCACACACACGTACACACATGGAAGAACAGCCAGAGACAGACAGACAGACAGACAGACAGGCGGGTGTGCACGCAGCCGGGTGTACATGTACATACGTATAGACACATGTGGACCTGCAGCACCACGCACACGGACGGGCACATGGGCACAGGAGTGTGGGGGCACACAGATCTGCACACAAATGCACATGTGTGTGTACACATGTAGGCATTCATGCACACGCATGTGTGTACATGTGCATACACAGAAGAGTGAATCCATGAACAGGCAGAAGTGCATACACATGTGTACCCGTGTACACACGCATGTACACACAGGGATGCTCACACACGTGTTGCAGCCATGCACACGCATTCACACGTGTGTACCCACACGCACACGTGTGTACCCTCGCGCAGGGGCTCACAGGATGTCCCCACCGGGACCATCCATCCTCTGCTCCATCCGTCCCCATCCCCACCCTTCTGGGCTGTGCCTCTCCCGGGTGTCCGTCCCACCCCCGCCGAGTCCGTGCCGCCAGCAGACCCCCGGGCCGGCGGGGCGGAAGCGAGGGGCGGAGGGTCCCTCCTCCTGCTCTTCCTCCTCCTTCATCCCTCCTCCTTCATCCCTCCTCCACCTCCTCGCCCCCCACCCCCTTCCCCTCCCGCAGCCCGTTCGCTGCCGGTGCCGGTGTCCGGGTAGCGCCGAGCCCAGCGGAGAGGTATGGCGGGGTCCTGCCGCCGCTGCCCGCCCCTGCCCGTACCCCTGCCCGTACCCCTGGGGCTCTGCTGCCTGCTCCTGCTGCTGCCGCCGCCCGCCGCCGGCTCCTGGAGCCCGGCCGTGCCCGCCGTCCGCAGGTACTGGCACCGGGAGCGGGGGGCCACCGGGCACTGGGGAGATGAGGATGTGGGTATCGGGGTCATCAGGAACAGGGGGGTTTCGAGTATCGAGTGCCCTCCAGGCACGGAGTACCGGACACGGGAGACATTGGGTACCGGGGGACACCGGCTGCGGGAGACGGCAGAGCAGGGGGCTCATTGGTCGGTTCTGGGGGGTCTGTCGGGGCTGGGAAGGCGGGGGGTGGCTACTGAGCCTGGGGTTTACTGGTGGATACTGCAGCTAGATGGATTTGCTGAGGGATACTGGGGCTAGCTGGACTTACTGGGAGGTTACAGAGGCCAGCGGGAGGTACCGGGGCTGGAGGTTACTGGAACTATCAAGGCTTTCTGGGATTTACTGGGGTATTATTGGGACTAGCAGAATTTACTGGGATTGGGGGTTATTGGGGGCAAGCAAGACTGGTCCAGCAGGATTTACTGAGGCTATCAGGATGTACTGCATTTGGGGGTTACTGGGGCTAGCAAGACTTTCTGGGACTTACTGGGGCCGGGCGAAGGGGTTACTGGTGCTAGCAGGACTTCTAAGTCTAGCATCATTGCTGGGGTCAAGTCTATCAAGTTGCTGGGATATACTGGGGCTGTCTGGGCACGCTGGGACTACTGGGACCCAGCCTTATGCCGGTCGTTGGGAGGTGAGAGTGGCTGGGGCAGCACCCTGCCCGGTTCCGGGGGGGGCTGTGGTCCCTGTCGCCATGGTCCGGTCCTGGCGGAGGGGCAGGGGGAGTGCCGGGGGGTTGTTTACAGGAAACCCTTGGCTCTAGCCGATGTCTCCAGCACCGGATTGCCGGGACCTCCTGGTTCCGCTCGGCTCGGCTCAGCGACGGGCAGAAGCTGCCTCATTTCCCCTTCCCTTCCCGGCCAAGCCCAGGAAGCCCCCCCCGGCTCCTTGGCACCACCCTGCTGTGTCCCCCCTGGGTCTCCTCAGCCCACCTCCCAGCACCCATCATCCTGCTGTTGCCACTGGGGAGACCATGAGCCCCCCTCCCCATTTTTCTCGCTGGGCTGATGCATCGCTGGGGTCTCACACATCCAAGACAGGGGATGAGTGGGGGACACACGAAGACTACAGGCTGGTTTTGGGAAGGGGTGGGGGATGTGTGGATTCGGAGCCAACCCCAACGTGAGCTTCACCTCCAGCACACACGTGTCCCAGCAGCAGAGCCAGGGCTTGCTGGCTGCATCAGTGCTGGCCCAGCAGCAGGGTCAAGGCGGGCCAGGCGAGCACAGGCATGCTGATGTTCGACAGCTCCTGCCCCACTCCCTGGGAGGGCAATTCTGCCCCCCTAACTCCCCCTCTTCATCCCATCATCCTCCCTCTGCCAGGCAGGAGGCAAAACAGGCTGGGACCCATCCCCATGCCCGTGGGCACCCTCCACAGCTGTGGCCGGCATCACTGCCAACACAGCACCCGTGCCATGTGCATGGTGAGCTGGGTGCCCACCCAGGGAGGGGATGGTACCGGAATGGGAGGTGGGGGGCAGCCTTTCACCATGGGTAAGAGGACCTGGACCCCCGGGATCCCATTTGGCATCACGGTGTGGCAGCGGGAGCATGATGACTGCCGCGGCGCTTTTGTGGTCCTGGCACAGGGCCCGCCTGAGTGGCTGCCCAGCCGGAAAGCCCTGTGCCACCCTGCTGGGCCCCCCCAGCACCTCCCAGACAATTGTTCCCCTCCACAGCGCCCATTTTCGCCACTGCCTCCCTGCTTGCAGTGCTGTGGCAGTCCCAAAAGTATCGGGTTTTGACCCAAAAGGCACAGCTCTGAAGTTTGGGGCTGCTGAGGGTACAGTGAGTCCTGCTGCAGCAGGGAGGGGGGGCACTGGACACTGGGGCATTGGTGGCACTGGTGTGTCCCCCCACCTCTATGGGGGGAAACTGAGGCTGGGGAAACTGGGATGGGGGAATGCCTGGGACAGGCAGAGTGGGCAGAGCCTGGCATGAAGAACTGGCGTGGGGCTGGCAGGCGCCCGAAGAAAGGGGCCTTTGTCTGGGGTGGGCTGGGGGCGCAAGGGGGGGCTCTGGGCCCTGCTCCAGGCCAGCCGGCGCCAGCACTGGTCCGGGAATGCAGCAGGAATGTGGGGCCCCAGCTCCCCCTGGCATGCTGGGGTAGCCTCTGGCCCATGGGCACCCCAAAAGCTGGGGGTGGGCATCTCCTAGGGCAATTTGGGTGGTAGGACCCACTGAGATGGGGGGATGCACACAGCCTGGGTGGCACTGCCACCTCTGCTAGCCCTGCAGCATCCCCCAGGCGTGGCTGATGGTGCTGATGGCTTCCCTTCCAGCAACTGGTGCTCCTACACAGTGACACGGACAGCGTCTTGCCACATCCAGAATGGTACCTTCCTCCAGCGGGTCTTCCAGGGCTGCCGCTGGCCCTTGGCCTGTGGTGGGAGCAGGTGAGCTGTGCCACCAGTGTTACCTGGGACTGGGCAACCCACCCCAGCACCCTGAGGTGCTCCACTGCCCCGGGCCAGGTCTGAAAGCGCTGCCCCGCTCTGTGCCAGCAGCTACCGCACCATCATCCGGCCAATCTACAGGGTGACCTACAAGACAGTGACAGCGCTGGAGTGGAGGTGCTGCCCTGGGCACACCGGGGCCAACTGTGAGGAAGGTGGGAACTGTTACGGCCGTGGAATGGAGCCTCATCCTGCCCTGGTGCTTTCCATAGCTGGGGTGGGGTCGCCCAGGGGATGTGACTGGGGTGTGGTCCCTGGCCATGGCATTGCTGTTGGGGCTGGGCAGGGTGGGTTGTGGAGGGCTTGATGGAGAAGGGGAACCCATGTGTGGCTGGAGGGATGTTCCTGTGGGTGTTCCCATGGGTAGATGGCTGTCTGGGTGTGTCCATGGGTGGATAAGAGGACAGATGGTGGGATGGATGTTGCTGTTGGTGGGTGAGTGGATGTTCTTCTGTGGATGGATGAATGGATGGATGGATGGATGGATGGATGGATGGATGGATGGATGGATGGATGGACGGATGGACATTCCTGTGGGTGGATGGGTGGGCAGATGGGTGGATGGCCCTAAATCGGGGCCATGGATGGGCAGATGAGGGAGAGGAGGGCAGGTGGATGCTTGGCTGGTCATGCCCATGGGAGGGTAACTGGTAAAGTCAGTAGATGGATGGGGTGTGCACAGGCAGATGGACAGGCAGACATTCATGGGTGGTTGTGTCTGCAAGGGGATGGCTGTCCTTTTGTGTGAGTGGGTGAGGGGCAGGCAGCTGCCCACATCTGCGTGGGCAGATGAATGGGTGCCAGGCTGTGCCATGCATGGGGGATGGGCACTGCCACCTCAGCAGCTGGCCCCCAGCCCTCCTCCTTACCAGGGAGGGGTGTCCTTTGTCCTCATCATCATCTGCATCCTCCTCCTCCCTCTCTCTCCTCAACTGTGGATCCCCAGCCCCAGCTCTATGAGGCTTGTAGCAGTGGGTGACACCCAGGGGCGGGGGCACCCTGGGGACAAGGGGGTAGTCCTGAGAGCCTGCAACACAGGGGATGGCATGACAGGCTCTGGAGCCAGCTGGGTGGTAGCAGCACAGGGAGGGGGAGAGCAGAGGTGGGGGGGCTCTTCCTTCTCCTCCTCCTCTGTGCATGCTTGGCTGGGTGCCTCACATCTGGGCCCACTTAGAGCGGTGCTGGCTGTCCCCATGGCGGTGGCTGTGCCAGGGTGGGGTGGCAGTGGAGGCGGGGGGGGGGGGGGGGGGGGGGCCCCGAACCCGCCTTTCCCCCCCGCCCAAAAGCCCCCAGGGCTGGTCCCCCGGGGGCCCCCGGGGGGGAGGGGGGGCCTGGGGAGGGC
>JAOEGS010023041.1:0-45000 GCA_025447755.1 Corythornis vintsioides
GGAGGGTACGAATATACCTCTATTCAGTTTTTATCTCATTATTCAAGACTCGATCACTGTGCCATTTTTTCATGTGTTTCTCCAGGGTACTGTACACGCTAAAAGGCATCTTACAAATCTCACATTTGTAAACGTCCTTTCCCACCTGCCCATGTGTTTTCATGTGCCGGGTGAGCTTGCTACTCTGGGCGCAGGCGTAGTTGCAAAGCTCACACTTATACGGCCTCTCGCCCGTGTGGCTCCGTCTGTGGACGGTGAGATTACTACAGTTCTTGAAGACCTTCCCACAGTACTCACAAGTGTCGCTGCGTCTGCCCTCTTTTGAGCTGGGCCTGCCAGGGCCCGGGCCACTAATATGGGGGGTGCTCCCTCCGCTTCCCGTGCCGCTGCGGCCTGAGATCCCTCCATCCAGCTCGCCCGGCGGCGTGGAGAAGCGCAGGCTGCCGTTCTCTGAGGAGTGCTCGGAGGAGGAGGCAAAGGGCGATTGTCGGGAGTCGCCGAAGCTGAGGAAGGGGTCCTTCAGCTGCCGGGAGGCGGCGTAGCCCGCCAGCCACTGGGAATAAACGTTCTCGGTGTTGGGCATGGTGGCGGCCGGCAGGTCAAACTCCTTCTCCAGCTTGATGCGTTTGGAGAAGGGGCTCAGGGAGCTGGGGCTACCCAGCAGCAGCTTTTTGGACAGGCCTCCCGAGGCGGACTCCCCAGGGGAGCAGCCCCGGCCGTTCACCGCCCCCTCGTCGATGCGGTCGGACTCGCCAGCCACCGAGTCTTCGTCGCAAGTGTCCCTGTGCACCTCGGGCTCGGAGAGGTGGCCCCGCTTGTGTTTCTCCCCCAGGACCTGGTGGAAGGCCTCGCTGAAGTGCTGCATGGAGCTCAAGACCATGCCCTGCATGACGTCCGGCATCGACCGGCCTTCCTCGCCGACCCGCGAGTTGTTCTCGTGGTGGCGGGCCGCCTCCAGGCTCATCCCAAAGCCATAGTCCGGCCTGTCGCTCTCATTCAAGTCCTCCTCCTCTTCCTCCTCCTCCTCCTCCTCCTCTTCCTCCTCTTCCTCCTCTTCCTCGTCCCCATTCTCGGGGATCATGTTGGGGTCGTTCTCACTCTTGAACTTGGCCACCACAGACTTGAGGGCGCTGCTGGCGCTGCCGACCAGGTCGCTGGTGCCCGGCTCAGGGGAGCTGGCAGTGGAAAGCCCGTCATCTGACTTCACCGTCATGGGGGAGGACTTGTGCATGTGGGTCTTCATGTGGCGCTTCAGCTTGCTGGCCTGCGTGCAGGCATGGTCGCAGAGGTTGCACTTGTAGGGCTTCTCCCCAGTGTGGCTCCGGCGGTGGACCACCAGGTTGCTCTGAAACTTGAAGGTCTTCCCACAGAATTCGCAGGACTTGGACTTCATGGGTGGCTGGGAGGGAGGAGGAGCAGACTGCAGAGGAGGAAGGGGTGGCGTGGCCAGGAACGGGGGCTTGCTGCTGGGCTGGAAGGGCTGCAGCAACCTTTGCATAGGGCTGGGCCGGCTCGGGGACAAGGGCGGGCTGGAGGTGTTGCCGGCCAGCTCCCGCAGCCTCCTGGAGAAATCCATAGCTGGAGGCTCCATTGCCATGGGGTTCAGTCGCAGCACCCTGTCAAAGGCACTAGGGTGATGAGTGGCCAGAGCCATTTCTTCCGCACCCAGGCGCTCAATGCGATGCGGATCCAAATGGTGCCTCGGGGGAGGGCTAAAGAGGGGCGGCGTGGGTGGGAAACGCCCTTCTCCCAGCCCCGACGCCTCCCTCGAGACCGAGCCGGGTATTCTGAGCAGGTTAAAAGGGTTATTGTCTGCAATGTGAATCCCATGGAGAGGTGGCTGGGAAGGGCACTCTGCACCTAGTCCTGTTGGGATACCAACCCGTGGCGTCAGGGGGCTGCCGTGCTCGCTTTCTAGGTAGATCCGTAAGCCGTGCGTGTTCTGTGCGTGCTGCAAGAGGAACCAGGCGCTGTTGAAAGGCTGTTTACAAGTCGTACACGTGTAGCTGCTGGGCTCGTCTTTACCTGCAAAATAACACAACAAGCAGCGTCAATCTCCGGCCATCCAGCGGCAGGCGAGAGCTCTCCTCCCCGCCTCCGCTCCTCTCCTCCAGGACGGTCCCAGTTCAGGCGCAGGCAGGGGGCAGGGGACACTGGAGGAGGCGAGGGGCGTGACAGGGAGGTCCAAACCCGCCCCAAAGAGCGCCCACCTCCCGCTGTCCCCAGATCCAGGTTCAAAAGGAAACCCTGGCAGGTAACCGTGATTAAAAATAAAACCAAGACACCACAAAAAAAACCCAAACAGACTATTAAAAAATGTCACTCAGTACCAGCTATGACTGACAGATTTTATGCTGCAAGAGGCTGCTAACGTTTAGATTGTTAGGGAAATAAATAAGTACATAAAATTAAATAACTAAATCTCCTTCTGAAAAGCTCTTCAGAAAACCATGTACATCAGTTCAAAGCAGCAACCCGAAGCATCGTGACTGCTACCAAGCTGGGCATTAGCACATTATTAGCCTACTCCTTCTTTTGAGAAACTAATAATGTGTTTAGGCAGATTAAGCAGCATCTCCTGCTCCTTAGCAGAGATTCAACTCTGGGGAGGGGAAAAAAAAAAAAATTAACATAAAATAGAGCAGGGGACAGGGAGAGGGGAAGACAGAGCAAGCAGCAGCTCAGCCAGGGAAAGAGCTGGAGGGTGGCCAGCAGGTCTGGCCGAGCGCCCTGACGGAGCCACATTATTTCTCTCGCACTGAAAAGAAGCTGAGGATGGTAAATGCCACTTTGGCAAGTAGTGAGCTAACTCTATTTCATGATAATTTATTTTTGGAGATAACATGGACATTATAAAAGAGCAACCAACTAATAAATAACTAAACAAAAAGCTGGCTAATAATGACAGCAGAAAGCAGCCCCTTCTAATATATGGCAAAACAAGGGGGATGAATAACTTTTTGAGGGCTGCTCATGAGGAAAGAGAGGCATGAGATATAGCGAAGGTGAGTCTGTTTCTATTGATTCCTCTAATTTTGCAAAGAATTCACTTCCAACACACCCCCACCATGGAGCATGATAAAAATTCATGTCCAGCCCTCCTCAGCATTTCTCGTAGAGCTGATGTTTAGTGATATTTTAACAAATCAACGTGGTCTTGAGGTTTGCTGAGAAATAAATCAGGAGCCCTCCAAGGGCAGTGGCTACATTATGAGCATCTGCTCCATAGCCACCTCTCCTGGATAACCCTCTTTACACGCAGCTGCCCACACTGGGTCCCCCCCTTTTTGCCTAATGCAAAGAAAAGGAAAATTAAAACCAAACAGGGCAGATTGGGAAAGACAACATCGCTTTCTCTGTGCCCCATCTCGTTTGGGAGGAGGGGAAGAAAAGCTTCATCTGGGTGTTTTCATTTTCAGATGAGCTGAACAGTGATTTGGGGATCTGATGACAGTGCCAGCTGTAGTGTCCCAGCACAGCTTTCCTCCCTGCCTCCTGGCTCTGCACTCATCCTGCCTTTGGCCTGAGAAGCTGAACCGGGCAAGTAAAAGGAGACTTGATCATCTACAGCAGGCATTTAACACCTTAATCATTTGAGAAGCCCTTGGAATAATATTTAATGTTGCATCCAGAAGCTGGCATTGGAATAAAATGCACCAGGGTGTTTAGTATGTGGCAGACACAGCTAGCTACTTAAACCTGCTGAAATTAGAGGGAAATTCAATTGGACTTTCACATTCCTATGCTCATTTGTGAGCTCAGAAAAAAAAAAATCTTCCAACAGGAAAATTTCATCTTGCTTCACCGTAACGAAGTGGAAGTTTTTAACACCACGGTAGGAGCTAACAACATAACGCTACCTTGCCTCTCTACCTTATAGATCAGGTCAAAGAAAATAGCATTTTATCTTATAATGAGGATACAACATCGAGCCTTCGCCACCGCATTTTAGTATTCCCATCAACTAGATATTCTAGATCATAAGGGCAGCTCATGTAATCATAATGTCAATGAGAAGGGCTGTTACGACTGAGACTAAAGATTACATGGAAAAAGCTGCTTTGAAACTGGTAATTATTACCAGTCCACTAATAGCAAATGATGCATTACAGTTTCACCGTATAATCTGTATTTCACTCAGCTCCTGCCAGTACAGCCTTATTATATTACAGCACTCACAAATTCTAAATTTCTAAACTACAGTCATCAATAAATGTGTTACTTGCCATAATTTGCAAAATTACTTTGTTCATAACATCTTCGACTGTTATAAAGACTGGAATTGATTTCCTGCATGGCAAAATTAGGGCTACATTGATTTAGCGGAGTGTAAAATGTAATGTTATTCTTCATTTGCTTGCCTGAAAAACAAGTTTTCCAATTCACCATCCGCTTTTGGTAATCAAGATAATAATTTCAATTTAAATTCGTGTTTATGGACAAAACTTCCCTAAACAGTCCCCTTTTTTCAAGGGAGCAATGTGAAACCAGGCAATAAAGCAGCAAAATGGTTAAAATCCACCAGCCATTTGCCTCCACCTCCTGCTTTGAAGAGACGTGATTTCTAATTTGTCTATTAGTGCTTGATTAATTATGAAGGCTATTGACTGACCATATCACCACCTAGAGATACGTTCCAGTCTGATGCAGCCTTGCCAAACTGCAAGAATTATGGCACTAATCCACGCAACGCCTGCCAGCAGCAAGATGGGTCCTTAAGACTGCCATGGCAGCCCCCCAATTTTGGGAGTGCCTCATCTTTTTCCCATCCTAGCAACGTGCTCTCTGGTGCAGCATTCAGGTCCCCCCACGATCCTAGTTATGGGCCAGCCTCTAGGTCCACATAGGCTTCCCAGCTAAAGCTTCTGGGCAAGATCATGGGCAAACAAGGAGAGCACAGCCAGGGAGATAAGTAGCTGGTACTGGCCAAGGCCAGAGCTTGAGAAAGTCCCATGTGGCTCTTCGTGTCTGATGTGGCACGGGATGGGATGTGTTATCCAAAGGAACACTGTGATGCCATCAGGCTTTTGGCTGATTTCCACGAGCCAGGGAGGGACACTGATAAACCAGCCCTCCTCAGCCACCAGCAGCAGGGCTGGAGCTCACATGCTGGACTGCTTCACATCAAAGAATTCAAGGTCAAAAGGGATCACCAGCTTCTCTCTCTCTGACCTTCCCTGCAATATGTGCTGCTCTGTTGTCCTGCGCCGTGACCAACACAATGTCTCTGGGTAAGGCACGACCTCCTCCAGCCCTGCAAAAAGCTTTTATGGCAAAGCATGAAATCCCAGTGAAAACCATTCAAACCAGCTCAGAAGACAAGGAAAGCAGCCACTGCTTGCCATTGCAATTGGTTCCCAGGTGGTTCACAGATGGCTACTGGGATCCACCTGAATTTCTCTGTTTCCAGCCTCTATTCCATTTTCTTTTTCTATTTTGTTGGGTTTTTTTGTTGATACGTTGCAAAGCCCTTTGCTGGGCAATGTGGCCCCCTCCACACACACCAAGGGTACTCATGCACCCCAAAAATAAGGCACACTCAAAAATGTAATTATTTTTCCATCCTGAAGCCACCTCTCCATCCTTCTCCATTACTCAAGGACCAGCCTAGCCCTTCAAACCATGCTGGGAAGGAGTTGGTTTTCCTCTAAGCCTCCCACAGACCTGCTGCTTTCTAGGGTACCACACCCGAGCTCTGTAAGCATGGCTTGGATTCTGTTCTTCTAGCCAAGGACCTTGACAGGCTGTGCCTACCTGTGGTCTCAACACATCCTACTTGACAGTCCTTCCAGACCATGAATCCATACATTTGTCACCCACCCACTTTGCTTTATCCATGACTCTAATCAGCCAAAATCAAACATTCATTTCTAAATCACCAACAAAGGTCAAACCACCACTGAAGCTCCCACCAGATCCCCTGCTGACCTCTCCCAATCACCAATGGTTCTCCAGCTAAACCCCCATATTCCCAAATGTGTTGGCTGGCTCAGAATTGCCCATGCTTAGAGATACCACCCAGTGCTCGGGCTGCATACACACAATATCACACAGCACCAAACCCAAAGCCTCACAGAGTCCATTTCATCTACATTTATCAACCACAGCTGTCACCTGGAAGAACGAAATTTTACAAGATCTATACTGCATATATCTAAGTTGAGTGGCATGAATTAAATTTCTATCCTTCAATTCTTTATCAGTTGAATCTTACGTTGGCTCTTCAATTATTTTGCTCAGAAGAGATAAGCAAAGTGCTGCCAACTCCCCCATGGTTACCCTGACCAGCTCTTGATGGCATAAGTCCATAAGCTTTATTAAAAACCAGCATCACATGTCAACTCTTTATGGATTCTTGGGTGCATGTGGCCAGGACCTTTACATTTAAAAATATTTATCTCCACTGGCCCTTATATAAAATCCTTGTTGGCTATTAATGAGGTAGAAAGAACGTCATCACTCGCCTATGACATGGAAAGGTAACACTGCCATATTCCAGCTCTACAGCAGAAATATTTATTAACTACAAACTTTTACATCATTACTTCTTCCACCCATCACTTCTAGGGTTTCTCTTTTCTCCAGGACCCTGTGAGCAGCTCTCCTCTTCTCTCCAAGTTTTCCTTGGCATCTTCAGCTCCCCTGACCAGCTCTCTACCCACCATGGTTTCTCACTGCAATTGATTGTTATCAATTTTCCATTTTTTTAATTGTCGTATATTGATTTTTTTTTTTTAATATCTAATTGCTGCTCTCATCTCACCACTGAAGCGGGTGAAGTTGGTTTTGGATTTGGGCCAAAGTTGCCCTCTCCTTTCCTGGACAGCTCATCGACTCTTTACAAATAGCTCCCAATTACCTCTGGCATTTTTGTGTGTACATTTCTCCTCCCAGACAATTTTACTGCTCGTTTTCTTCATATTTGGGAAATTACCCCTTTAGGAAATTACATGGGGGTACCATGTACCAAATACAAACGTGGGGCCAACAGGAAACCTGACTGGTCTCACCCAACAAAGTCTCACCCGCTGTAACATATTTATTCATTTTCTACGTCCCAGCAAAGGACTAGTGACAGGACACAACATTTCAATACAACACCAGTTTTTAGTGTTTCTCAAGTTATTGGCTCCTGTCTAAAATAAAAGCAGCAGAACAGCTCTTGACTGCCATGCCCCTAAAAGAAGTGATTTAACCGGTGACACACGAGTGACAGATTTAGCTTCTGATCTGAAAAATGTTAACAAATGAGCGGGATGGATATTGGCATTTAAGTGCCTTTAAGGGCAGTTGGCACAATTATTGAGTAAAATATGAAGAGATGGTTGCTTTCAGCATTAAGGGGCTTTTTTAACATTAAAAAAAAAAGCAGCTGGCTCTTCTGTACTGTGCTCACAGATACACCCGGCGTGCTTAAAGTCCAAGGCAAAGCAAGCCAGCACCTCCAGGCACAATACAACAGGCTCCAAGCAAGACCCACAGCTATGTCCACAGCCACCAGCAGCAAAGCCAGACAAGATGCTGGGGAGAAGACCAGCTGGGAGGAGAAGCTGTCAGCTAGATGCCACTGCTGGGAGGGGGGGGGGGGCAAATAAAAAAAAAAAAAAAAAAAAAAAAAAAAAAGATATTTCTGGAGCTAGGCATGCAAGTTCAGGCATTGCCAAATGAGTAATGGAATAATCTGCACACCCGTGCCAATGTGCTTTGGAAGAGCTTCCTTCGTTTCTCAAAAGTCAGAGCTGGATCCAGGAAAGCTGCTCTCCGGACACACCAGCACTCTAGAGAAGAGCAGCACTGAAACACCACGTGCAGAACACTCCCAGTGCCCCTGGCCAAAACAGGTGGCCCACAGCACAGCACACTGCTTGGGAAGGACCACCAGATTAAGGAGTGAGGTGTCACTCCAGCATGTATCTTACCACCGGGCTGCACACAAGCTCACAGTATTACAGACGCACCAGTTCTCCCAGTGTTTACACAAACAAAACGTCAGCGTTAAGCAGCAAGTGTGTGTGAGCCAACGGTGTTCACAGGGATTTCATTCACAGCTGCACATCTACTCCCTTGGAGAAATCTCCATGCCAGGAAAATCTCTGAGCAGACCAGGATTTGGCCCTCACTGCCCAGATGGTCCAGCCCTTGTTATCAGCAGCATCTCTCCTCAAGCCAGCACCACCAGCCTTGGTGGCTTTGCTCCTGTGTTCTCCTCCACCTTCCCCAAAACACTTGCACATGTAGGCAAAGCCAAGGGGTCTTTACTGGGCTACACAGCACATACCTAATTTTGCTATCAAACTGCAGAGAACAAAACTTTAAAGTGACTTGAACACCTACAACCTGCAGCAAGCACCGCCCTCTCTTCTGCTCACCACCAATTATCAGAGGAACAGGCTGAGCCAAACCCAGGAACTTCTTTATTCAGCTTTAATGTCAACTGACTGCTTGATTTTTGGACTGATAAATTTGTAGTTGTTATGGTATTTAAAGGGGGGGGGGGGAAGAAAAAAAATAGAGTTAATTGTTACCACTTGTACTTGATTCAGTTCTTCTCCATCTGGCTTGTCAAATATCTCTCTCTCTCTTTCTTTCTCTCTTTTGGAAATCCATACTGTTGAAATTCCTTTCAACTGAAAACTAGAGAAGTGAAACAGTTGGGACACAGGAAGCATCGCAGGGCCAGGAGATAAGTAGGTCCACTCCACGTCTGCAGCAGCCCACTTCTCCCTTGGTAAGAAATAGCTGCTTTGGCATGACTCACCTTTTCCTGGTAGTTGGTGGCACCAGTTTAGATGGGAAACTGCAACTGCACAAACATATTTTTTTCCTTCTTGCACCAATCCTTCCTCCCGATAACCAGTGCCTTATTAATGTGGTCCATCATGAACCAGTTATAAGTAGCTGTTAGCATTGTTGCTCTCATAATAATAAGTAACAGCAGTAGGTGCATTTATGTACAACTTTCTATTTTTTCTCTTTATCACTAAATAAACTGGATTCAGAAACACTGGGAAAGGAAAATGTCCTGGAAACTCTCTAGGACGTGAGCACAGAATAATCATGGTTTAAAGGACCTCCCAGATGCAGCACAGCCTGTGAAACAAGAGCACCACTGGTGCTGTGTGTTTGAAAAATAAACCCCTGCAAATCAAGATCATGTTGTTTATGAATGGGCCTGACAGCAGGTCCTGGGACCAGCTCAGTTGTGAAAATGTCTCAAAAAAACACGTTTTGTTTTATGGGACCCTCTGTGCTCCATTTGGCATCTCTACCTGCCTTTCCTTATCTGTACTTATTGATAACACATTTATTGATAAAAGAATTCTTTATATTCCTAAAAAAAATTATTTTGCCACAAAATCAAACTCCCTGAAATAATTTTAATAAAACTGGCAAAATGTTTTCCAAACCAAGTAACAATAACATTGGTTTTTTCATTATACCTCCTTTTAAAAGCCTCACTTCTAAAGGAGACTGGACCAACATTAATGCCATGACCCAAACTTGGAAAAAATCCTCAAAACAAAAGCAATAATAAAACTAAAGGTACACTTGGCATGCGTGGCCTTGCCATTCAAAGCTCTTGACTGGAGTTGGGAACTGTAGAAATTCATCTTTTTCTCCCCCAAAGCCTAATTTTCATTGGGTTTTGCAGCACTGCTCAGGTTTCCACCAACCAGAATGTTTGGGGGCCTGCGTAAAGACTGAGTAGGAAGAGATGGAAAGAAGGAGGTTGGTTCCTCCCCACAGAAAAGCCAGGTGCAGCATCTTCATCAGGGGACACAGGCAGGAACACAGAGGGCTCCATCCACAATGTGGCAGCCAGGCACCTTGTAACCCTGGAGAACATCTGGACCTTGCAGGACAGGTCCAAACATCATGGATAACCATTTTGGTTGGTTGTAGCCTCAACAAATTCTCATGGAATTATAGAATTATAGAATATAGAAACCCCCCCTGCCATGGGGAGGGTGATCATCCCCATCCAACCTGTCCTTCAACACTTCCAGGGATGAGGCAGCCACAACCTCTCTGAGCAACCTGCTCCAGCACCTCCCCACCCTCACAGTAGTTCCTCCTACTATCCAATCTAAATGTACCCTCTTTCAGTTTTAAACCACTGCCCCTCATTTTGTGTATTTACTCATTCTTCCAAGCAAAACTGAACTCGTAGCATCTCTATCCCACTCAGAACAGTATAATTCACCACAAGCAACAAAACACCCAGTTTGCCAGAGCCTCAGTGGGGAGGCATGAGGTGCTGTGGTCCTGCTGGAGCACACCAGTGCTGCCAGGCATACAGGCCTGACCTCAACATCTGTCACCTCCATTTTCAAGGCGACTCCAATTTGGCTACCAAGAAAACCTGCTTCAAGCTCCAACTTGGCAAGCAAGGCATCAGGATGCAAGTGATTTTGTGCTTTTTCAGAACTTACAGAGGGTGGAAATCTGTCACATCTTGATTAGTGAGCAATAGAAGAAACCTGCCATCAGAAGATAATGATGTGCTTGAAATTCAGCTTTGAATGAAGTTTTAAAAGGAAGCCCTTCATGCACACACATGGACCCTACAGGTTTGTGCTAGGAGGATGAAGAACTAGAGGTGATGCAGCTGCAGCATCATATGGGTAGCAGCTCCACTAGCTTCAAACACCAGCAGCAGGACCTAAAGGGCAAACTCCATGGGGTCAGCCCCATAGGAGGAACTCCTCCCTGATACCATCTCATTTCTCTAAAAATATCATTAGCACAGTAACCAACACCCCAGCCATGCAGGCTTCTCCACCTTCCTCTCCCACACACAGGCACAGCTACTGTAAATCAATGGACTCCAGAGGGAGTGGCATCACTGGGATGGGCCTACCTGGCACCAGGTGTGTCTTCTTCTGGAAGGTCCACCTGGGTTGTGACCCATCAATGACCAAGGTTCCATCTAAGCCCTGCCACCCAAAAGAAAGCCCTTTCAAAGCCTAACCTGACTATCCAGCAAACGATACCTTGCTCCAATGATCTGTAATTATGCATTTACCCTGTGGCTTCTGGGGACAACCAAATCAATAATCCACTTTTTAAATGCAGTGTTGCAATTATACAGCTACAAAGAGCTTCCAAAGCATTCCACTCAGTCTCGTGCACTTATGTGATTAATTCTTCCCTTTCCTACTGTCTTCTCCCTAGCCAGCAACACCTGAAGAAAAACTAGAGCCCCCTCCAGCAAGTTTGTTGTGAAGGGAAGGAAGGAGAAGCTCTAGGCTGACATCTCAGATCATCCCTGCAGCTTGGGGTGAGATGTGGCACAAGCCTCCCAAGTCCCAGCAGCTGCCAGCAGTGAAGTGTTTCTCCTGGTCTGTATCCACTCCATCTTGCAGCTGGCAGAGGTGAGCACCCATTGTGGGCACTGCACTGCACTGCCAGTTGTGCATGAACTTCTTTCTTGCATATAGACTCCAGGCTGTGATGCCAGGGTGCTGCCTTCCTGAGAAGAGCTGCTTACAGCTTGGGTGACCTGATCAGCACTGTGGGACCTCACTGGAGGACACAGTGACTCTGCCACATGGGGCACTCCTGGAGAGATCAAAGGCATTTTGAAATAACTGTTGGCCCTCCCCAGGCAGAAACCAGGGCTGGTGCCTTCCCACCACTGCTCACCAGCAAACAGGCTGCTGCTGGGGCACTAGGGAGACAGCAGCTCAGCTCATCACCTATGGCTTTGCTTTATTTTGCATTTATTTTGCTGTATTTTGCATGCTAGCTTCTCTATCTGATTCATGTGGCTCCTTAAAGCACATACATTTAAACCATCACATTGCAGAGATGGGGTGGCCCCTGTCAGCTCCCCTTGGCTGGCCTCAGCCAGGTCCCCTTCTCCAGCTCCTCCTCTTCTGCTCCCACTAGTGCCTTAGGCAGCACATCAGTGCAGCCACAAAACCTCAGCTCTCAGCTGAGGGTCTTGAGAACCTTATTCCATCTTTTCTTTCTCAAAATGGATCCTTTTCAGACTCTCCTCTTTCCCAGCCTTCCCCTCTGGCTCACTTTCCTCTTGCTTTCAAATTAATATTTAGCCAGCAACAAACCATCTTGACAAAGTGGGTCAGGGGAACTGCAGGTCCCCCCAAATGACACCTCTGCCTGCAAATCACCTCCCAGGAAGGCAAAGGTTTATTCTGTCCCTGAGCAAGTTCAATGTCACCAAGGAGTTGCAAGCACAGCAAGTGCTAAACCAGATCCTACAACGTTTAGTTTCATAACCTGCACAAGAGAGTGTTAGTAGAACCAATGATACATATATTTTACCCTCCCTGCTTTGCAAATAGGACCAAAAGGTGTCATAAAGTTGTCTGGTCTCCTCTGGTTTATTCCATCTCCTCTCCATCGTGGAGTTATCCTTGAAGTTGAAATGATATAATACTCCGAATATCTGGAGTTTGGAGGATGTAAGACTAGCAAGAATTGCTACAGCTTTATTGCATTCTCAGAGCACAGAGAGTATTTACCATACATACATCAAGTCAAGCAATGCAAAAAGGGCATACAAAATGTTGATGCTTCCAGCTCAGGAGTTTCTATTCTCAGAAAGGCAGATAAAGAGTGGATTTTCTTCTTTATAGATTTGCAGATGAGATCCAACAAAACCAGCCCTCCTCTGCCCGAAAAAAAACCCAACCAAACCACCCCACCCTACGAGCCTGTCTCCTTTCTGTCAGTAAGGCTGATTCAATTTCCAGGCTTGCAAGGTCTCCTCTCGCCAAGTATTACCCGACCCCAATAACATGCACTGTTCCAAGGTTAAGATCTGTTTCCTTACAATAATGCAGAAAGCTGTTGTTTCAATCGCCGCTGCAGAATTCAGCTTTGAAGGACAGGTTAGTACCACACTACATTTAACTGGATTCAGTTCATCTGATTATACAGTGCCTTGCTTTCTGGAATATGTAATCATCTCTTTCTGATGACATTTTAAATATCCAACTAGACAAATAATTGCAGCAATAATTGATAGCTGAGTCAAGCTGGAAGATTATTGATTGGCACAGTACCCACTGAAACAAATGTTCATCTTTCAAATATTACAGTGAAGATGCTTAAATCTAACTTTTGCTGATAAATTATTAAAAATTTGATTTACTGATAAAACCACTGGAATAGAATATGCACTTAGGGATTTGATTACCTGGTGAAATTTTTCGAAGGAAAATTAGGCATTGGGATTTATATTCTTTTGCATGTGAATAATTGCCAAGATATGGATAAGAGGTTGAACATAAACATACACAGAGAAGTTCTCAAGTGTTGCTGATTAACCCTCTACCTCCCTCAACAGTGTGTATGTGTTCTAACCACCGTTTACATAGTTTATCCTGCTGTCTTCCCAAGGATACCTCACGTGGGTCTCATTAACAGTGATGGGAGTCACACGTCAGGGAAGATCACACAGACACACACACACACCCCACCCGTGTTTTCCCAGCAGCTTGAATCCCTTGCTTTATATGTGCATATTTTACTCCACTGCAAATGCAACTGAAACGAGGGGTTTTGGTCTCATTTGCCGTGGTGTAAATCAGAAGCACCAGCACCCAAGTCTGTGGTGCTGCATAAAAGCAGCAGGAGGTCGGTCAAGATCAAGTGCATTTGCAAACTGCATTCACTGTCTTAAATGGAGGGGGTTTAGAGTTGAAATAAAGCCGCTTTTCAGCTCTTATTACACAGGGGTCTGTTTAAATGTGGGTTTCCTTCTCACGAAATTCCAGACCCTGCCTGTACATCAGAGGGGAGAGAAAAGGGCAATTTCTGAAACTCACTGATTAGAAAGCAGAGCGAGTGGCCACGGCGGAGGAATCGCACACGGGGAAAGGCAAGCGATGGGCTGCAGAGAAGCCTTCACAAGGCAGAGGCCTAAAATTAAGGAAAAGTGCCAGAATATTTGAGCGGGGAACAAAGAGCGTAAGTCCCAGAGTAAGAGACGAGAAATGCACTGAAACGTTTTGAAATGAAGCCATTAGGAGCTGATTGAGTCTCCGAGCTACTGTGAAAAATCAGCCGCTTGTTAGATGCGGCGATCAGCTGAGCCCTGACACTTAAGGCGTACGAGGGGGCTTGTCGAGAGACTTTCTCTAATTTAGAGATCCTCGGTTAATTAGAAAGCCCTCAGAATTTCTGCAAATGCTGCCTGCTATTGACAGATTGTGCTTTTGATGCTTTCCAGGTGACAGTTGCAGGACTGACCTTCCTGGCACGGGCAGGGCTGCCCAGACCCTCGCCGTGTCGGGGAATTCAATCGCCGCCAGCAAGTTATGAGTAAGGTTACTCCTACATGCTGCTTCCTCCTCTGAAACAAACCCTGGTGAAATCTGTTTGCTTAATGCTATAAATAGCTCCAGTTTTAAATTGTTATTATTATTTTTCCTCACAGCCAGCTCAGGACTTTGCAGGGTGAGTTTATCAAAGGCAGCAGCAGCTGGCTTTACAGTGCTTTACAGTGGGGTGAACCCACTGCCACAACAGCAGGGGGGAAACCTCCCTTCAGATGTTCATTTCCCCAATGTCTGTGTCAGGCAGTGGTGGCTGCAGAGGATGGAGCCCCTCTCTGGAGGATGGCACTCCCTGAGCAACCAGCAAGCCCCATCCGATGGGAATGCCTTTCCCAGCCAGAAGCAAGGTCTGGTGAAGCTCTCTGAGTGGAAACCATTGATAGATAGTACAAGGTAAATACTCAAACAGGCAACCACCAAAAAAAAAAAACAAAACAATAAAATCAAGGCTTGTTTGGAAATGCAAGGAAATGAGTGGAAGCTACAGTGACAACCCAAAGGCAAGATGACAGACCTGCAGTCACACAGGGAGTCAGCAGCAGACACTAGAAAATTAACTCTCAGGAATGGTCTAGAATTGGCAGGGAAATGAATGAGATGATCTAAGAGATATTTTCTACCTCTAATAGGATTTGATGATGATTTTGCATAGGCTTTTGTGCTAGCCTGGCTTTTGATAAAGGCATGGTGTCTCTTTTCAACCCACATGCAAGGCAGAGATTAATAAATTGCAGACTCGGCCCACCTCAGCTATAAATGGTTCCTGTGCCTATAGGGGGAAAAAAGCCAAGCTATGACTGAAAAAAAACCCCAACCAGTGAATTGAGTGCAGTTAGTGCTTTTACACCTAAATCTTCATTTATGAAGAGATTTAGAACTGAGAAAGAAATCTCCTCCAGCATCCAAAAAAGCAACAATTTTGTTACCAGATGGGGCAGCAATGCACAAACTGTGGCCAGTTTAGGAGTGTTGGATTCAGACCTTTCCATGAAGAGCCCTGCTGAGGGCTGTGGGATGCAAGAGGAGGTGAGATGGCTCCAGCACTTAGAATCACAGAATCTTTAGGGCCAGAAGGGACCTCCAAAGGTCATCTAGTGCAGCCCCCCCTGCAGTGAGCAGGTCACTTTTTCCCCAAGTCAAAGAGGAGGGCAGAGCTACCAGCAGGTATGGACAACACTGACTTGGGAAGACCTGGCCTGTAGATTTCTGTTTAAAACATGTTTTTAAGTTTATGAAACAGATAGTAGAGGATCTCATCTTTTAGTAAGATAAGCATTTTTTTTTACAGGAAAATGCCATTAAATGTTTTAACTGCCATTATTTAGAAACCAGTAACAGTGATAAAAACTCCTTACCATACTTAAGTGAATGATCTTCTGCACAGTCTACATGGCCATATCATGACATCCTTTCTTTGGACAAATGCACCTTTGCTCCATGGGCTCATCCACTGTTATCTTCCACTGCAACCTGCCAGCAGCACCTCTACATCCACAGCCAGGACAACTCATTGGACAGCCCTGTGGCAGTCCCTGCTGCCAACATCATCTCCCATAGGGCATCTCTGCTTTTTGAGAAAACCAGCTCATGGGCCAACCAGCTCCATCTTTGCATACCTGACCACTGAGTTCAGTCTGCAGTGAGCATTTCAGATTCAAGGCTGCTGTTACTTGCACTGCAGCCAGGTCCAGCAGCCACCATGGAGGACCAGAGCCCCTTGGAGCGTGGCACTGCACCCAGAGATAACAAAATGACAGTTCCTGCCCCTGGCACTGGCAATTATCATCATCGCTATTACAACCTGACAAGAGGGGCTGCCAGTTTAAACAGGCTACTGCTTCCACACCAACACTTTCCACTCCTTAGGCTTAGGAATATTCCAGCAGGTAAACAGCACAAGTCACAATCCTCCCCATTCCTGACATGTCTCATAGCACTTTTGAAAAACCAGAGTGGTGAATTTGTGGTTGGAGTAAAAGAAATTGGCTTCACCTTATTTTTTAGCAATAATACAATAAGAGAGCGACAACACTGGGGCATTTTCCATCTGCTTACCTCCAGACCCCCATTTTCTCAGGGATAGGAGCAACTTCCAAAAAGCACCAGTGGGTGCAGGGTACAAACCTTCCACCTCCAGCATCTCTAACACCCCATCTGTACCTGGTCCCCTGCACTCCCCAAAAAGGGTGCTGTATGCTGTGGTGATGGGCAGCAGCTGCACAGAGGATGGAAAAGTCCTTGAGTCATCACTTTACCTGTATGTTTTATAAGAAAACACCCCGTCCAGGGGTAGGATGGGAGCTGGCTGTATATACAGCAGGTCTGAAATTGCCATCAGCTTCACCTCGATCCTTTTCTGATGTCCTTGGCCATCCAGTTAAGATCTGACAGCATTTAAAGATGACAGTGCTTGAGGTAATGGGACAATGCCGTAACAGGATTACAGGAAATGTGAAAGAAAGGACATACGTACGTAATGTCATTTAGGTAATGTCATCTATGAACAGGTTTGGCTGCAATTTTTGCTGACAAAGAAGTCAGTCTCACTTATACAATTCCCTTTAAACTCTGTTATTGCTGTAAATAGTTTACTTCTTCCTGAAATAAAAGCTTTTTGGAAGGGTTGCTGCAAATCTTTCTGTCCAGTTTTCTCACTCGTCCAAGGTGGGGTATCCTGGGGCAGGGAGGGGGGAAGCAGTACAAACCGGAACGAGGTGGCAAGTGGGGTGAGGCAGCAGGATCGAAGGAATCCCCTCCACCCTCCCAACCTAGTCGCAGCACCCGTCCTTTGTAAGATCCTTCCAATGAATTTCCACCCATTTATTTCCTCTCCGTGCCCTTTTTCCATCAGTATTCCCTTTCAGGACCACCACAGCTGCCCCCTAAACAGCTTCCTCATTGTGTCCCCCCCCACCAGAAGTGGTGTGTGTGTGCCAAGCAACTGACCACAAACAAAAGCTTGTTTGACCAACGCTTGTTCCAAAACAAAACCCAGGCTGGAGAAGGAAACCCGGCAAAGGGGAGGGGAGGGGGGGACAGGACAGGATTGATGCTGGGACTATTTGGAAGGCAAGACCAGGCTCGCTCACCCCTTGGGACTTGCATTCTTGCCAGACAATGGTGTCTGGCCTCCCCATTCACCATCCGCCTCACACCCCTCCCCAGAAAATCCCTCTTAAAAGCAGTGTTTGTTATGTAGTCTGATAAGCAGGAGAGATGCTGTTAAATTGAGCCCAGGATCATCTTGAATGTGCTGCCCACCACATCTCAGGGCCAGAGGGTGGACAATAGAAGACACCTCTGAAGGACCTGCCTCTGCTGGACACGTCCAAAGGGCAACAAAACTGGTGAAGGGTCTAGAAAACAAGTTCTGTGAGGAGTGTCTTAACTGGGGTTTTTAAACTAGACAGAAGCAGGCCAAAAGGAGACCCTTCTCACTCTTGACAACTCCCTGAAAGGAGGTTGTAGCAAGGTGGGGATTGGTCTCATCTCCCAAGTAGCAAGTGATAGGACAAGACAAAATGTGCTAGGGGAGGTTTAGGTTGGATATTAGGGAGTTTTATTCACTAAAAAGGTTGTGAAGTCACGGAACAGTCTGCCCAGGGTGGAGTCACCACCCCTGGTGGGATTTAAAAGCCATGTAGTTGTGGTGCTGAGGGTCGTGGTTTAGTGGTGACCTGACAGTACTGGACTTTATCTTAAAGGTCTCTTCCAAAAATAATTTTAGGATTTGGGCAAGAGTTTTTGGAGCTAAACGAGTCAATTCCTTCTCCATAGAATGGCAAATACTAATGGTGAATGGGGGGGCTGTGAGGTGTCCCCCCCTTGCTACCCTTTCTCAGAAAACTGTTTATTCCAAACTCCTCGGCCTTGCCTCAGATGACTCCTTCCCCTGAGCCCAGGGAAAGTGGCTGTTACAAAAACGCCGAAGAGCCATCCCTCGGTGCCCCTCACATCTGTCTGCCATTGGCGTGTGAAGGTAGCGATTAGAGGAACCACCCTCCCTGGGCAGGCAGCCCCCTCCCTCGATAAGTACGGTTGGAAACCACAGGAGTTGCACAGGCCGGCTCTGCGCGCCCGGCGCCGGCCTGGCCGGCTTATCCGTTAATGAACAGACGTTCAGGCCTCCCTCACGTTGAGCAACGTCAACATCTGCCCATTTAGGCAACAAGGCGGGCAGCAGCTGGCTCTGAGGCCAGGCAGCCCCCCAGGGGGGTTTGCTGCAGGTTCCCCATGGGTTTTGGTGGGGTGGCGGGATGATACACACACACACCCCCCCCCCCCATCCTTTCTGTCCACCCAAAGAAACACAGATCTGGTCAAATTCCTTGGCAAGTTGCAATAGTCAGCTATTGAATGGCATGTCCCAGAGCAGCCGTCACCGAGCTGTCTCCAGGAGCATGCCTCACCACTCCCTGTAGCACGCAGAGATGGAGAAACCAGCTGAAGCAGCTCTAGTCCACCCCCCCTTCACCCGTGCTCTGGTCACCAGCTGAGGAGAAGAAAAGCTCTCACTGTGATTACAGGCAATTTTCTAAAGTGTATTTATCATTTCAGTGCCGAGGCCGCTCACAGTGTTTAATAAGTATATGTAGGTTTGCAAGCATCTGTATACATTTTTTTTTTATTTCTCCCCCACAGAAGTGCTTGTGCAGGTGCTGCAATAAGGTGTCTGTGGGATGTGAGTACACAGGACAAACCACAAAACTGAGGGGGAGCTTCTGTTCACAGGGTGCCAAGGCTGCAGCCACAATCCTGAGGCAAACCACCAGTTCCCTTCCTTTTGTACCCCTCTGGATACTGCCCACCTGCCAGTTTTGCTGCTGTCTGAGCTTCCAGCCCTATGGAGAGCTTCCCTCAGCACCACTGAGCTTCCGCATGGCTGAGAGCCTTGAAGGATGCTGAAATGGGAACCAAGGGGTAGGACCCATCACCCCCTTGCAGCAGCTCTGGCACCATTTGCAGCTCCCAGCCCACTTCAGTAGGATACATGGGTTATCAGGATTAGACCCATGCAGGTTGTACCCAGCTGCAGGGCTACAAACACAGCCAACGTGCACATGCCTTGCACTGTACAAAGCAGGTTTTTAAGCAGTTTTGAGCAGTTTGTGCACTTACTTTCCCATCTTCTCAAAAGCTCAGTTTTTAAAAGCCCTTCAAGCCAGTATGTCCCTACAGTCACCACTTATGGTACTCGAGATGAGGACCTCCCATGCCACAAAGCTGATCCAGAGAGGGACAGAGCTACTTCTGCTAGAGGAAACAACAAGGAGACAGGGGACTGCTTCAAATCCTGCCCGCTCCAACTATGCTGCCTGTGAGGCATCAAACAAAATGTTTTTGGCCCACAAAGCCACACTAGATATTGAGCCATACAATACACAGACATTTTCTTCATGGTTTTGGGAAATGAATAATGCCACCTTTCACACTTAGTTTCCATCTGCCTCCTCTGAAGCTGGGACACCACAGTCACAAAGCACATCCCTACTGGAAACCAAAAGAGACTGCCAGGGAAACATGTGCAGCCCTCCCAAGCCCACCCCACTACTTCCAGAGAACCAGCCCTAGCCATTCTTGCCCCACCAAAGCCTCTCTAAGTGCAGCTCTGCCCCACAACAGCTTAAATCCTTTTGCACAGAGGGAGGGAAGTGCCCCCATCCCATTGTCTGCAGCTGGCCAGGGCAGCAACCCTCACCTCACAGCCTCACAGCCAGATGAGGTGATTCTGACATAACATGTGCAGGTGAAATTCCAAGAATGGGGCTACTCCTGTTAGAACAGAGTCAGAAAAAGAGGGTTAATGTCCTCATTATCTGGCTAACCACATTGGTGCACTGTGCACGTTCCCTCCAGCGATACTGGCTGGCTGGGCAAGCAGGGATGCTGTGGGTGTTGCAGGAGCTGGGCTGACCCAGCAGTCCCAGAGAACTGACCAGCCACCATGGACAACATGGCTTTACTCCTTATTGGCAGCATCAGGAGGCAATTTCTCCCTCCCTGACCCACTTGATCCTTTCCTTGCATCTGGCTGTTCCATGTTTGCAGCAGCAGAGGGGATCACTCCACCCAGGGGTGGGTGAAACAGCCTCCTATCTCTGCTCTCACTACACAGCAACGGCCCCCCCAGCACTCTGCTACCTAATGCAAAAGGCTGCTGAACTGGACACCTCAGATGATGCTCCAAGAGGCCAGAGCTGAGGCACACATGACTCATTTTAAAATTATATACCTTGTATCATTTTATTTATTATTTAAATACTGCTAGAAGAAATTCCACAGCAATTTACTTTGTTTCTTTGATCACGGGATTGCTACCCTTCTCTCCCTGGGGAAAAACATGCCCTAAAAACAAACAAATGCTGTGCTGCAAGTAAAGAGCCCACTCTTTTGAAACCACTGGAAGACCCACACTCACCCCTAAAAATCAAAACAATCCTAAACTGTGATGCTGAAGGACACAGGGTGCTAGGACACGCTGCTATTTCACAACCTTGCAAATGTTCACCAAGCTCCTAATCTTACAAATAAACATGCAACTGGACACACAACTACTATCAGCATGTGAAAACACAGGGCTGGGACAACTTAACTGATGTGCTCTGACCCTGCTCCAGGAGAGCTGCTTCTTTCCACTGATGGTGTACAATCTATTCAAGTAACTTTTGTAACGTCTGCAACCTTCCACCAATTCAAAATCTTGTTGGTTTTGTAGATCTGGAATAATCCCTTTGGCCTCATGGCAGCAAGTGGTGTGAATCATGCCTGCATGCATTTGATCTGAAGTAAGTGAAACCAAAAGTCCCATTTTCAAGTTGTATCTGAGTGCCAGTAGGATCCTGAAATCCCATGGCTCCAAGAAAGCCTTAATTAAAAACACAAGATGCACATCAGCAATGCTGGGCTTCCTACCTGATTGGATATTTGGCCTTCTAAGCCCAGTGCACATCCATTTACATCTGTCCCTGCACCTCACCTGTACATAAACCACCACCACAGCTCCTCATGGCTCCTTCTGGGTGACAACTGTCACTTGCTTATACGGGGCCTGATGCAACATTGAGTTGACAGGAAGCTTTCCACAATCAACTTCAGCTTAGGGATCAGACCCTCTGCAAGGAGGAGCAGCAAGCCAGGCTAAGATAGGAATTTGCCACCTGGCATTAAAACATGGCTCTCAAAGGTGTGTGGGGGGGGATGTTTTACATCTCCACCAGCCTTTGCACGTGGTCCTGAGCTTGTCCAGCCCCCAATCTCAGTCGGCGGCCGCTCTGAGTCAGCCCTGTGCCACATGATTGCATAAATTCAGTGCTGAGTCTGAACTAATATAGCCAGGCTCTCTGCAGGGCTTATCAGCTCAGGCTAGGTGCTGCACAGGCTCTGCACCTACCCTTCTCCCTGCTGGGTGATGGCGTGGGGCCAGCCAGCTCTGAGAGCAAGCCAAGCTCACACGTGTCCACTGGCAAAACGTGTGTGAGCTGTAAGAAGCACACCTCGAAAAGGCTGGAAATCTGACAGCTTTCTGTGTTGTAATAATGCATTTCAAAAGCCTATCAGGATTGTATAAATATTTGTACAGACACTTATCACTGCAGCAGTCGGATACTGGGTCCCCCTGAATCAGCTGATCTGCTCCAAGCCCTCACCTTCCTTCTGCTAACCAAAACCATGCAACCCCAGCATAACCATCTACATCAGGAAACATAAAGCTTCTGTTTATATAAATAGGCTCCAGCCTTTACCCTCCCTGCTTGCTGGGCAGCAGTCAGCAAAAGAAAATGAAAAAGAAGGATCAGGTTCCCAGCCCACTAAAAGAGCACGAGCAGGATGCACGTTTTAGCCAATGAATGAATGAATGAATGAATGATTATTAAAGCAACAAGTGCTCACTAGAAAATGTTTGTACTTTGCCACTGTAATTAAATATTCTCACTCATGCAGCTCTCAGCTTTCAGAAATTAGTATTGCATTTTGTAGTCCAGTTTGGGTTTTTTAATAATAAAAGCCTGTACTGATCCATGGGGCTGATCTATGTGAGTGGGTGTCTTACTCTGCTCTTATGCTGCTATTTCCACCCCTGTGAGCTAAACAACCAGTTTCTTGATGAGTAGGTACCTTCATAAGGCAGCTTTCTATGATGCTCAATCCCATTTAAATTAATGGGAAACTTCATTCAAGGAAGGACTCACCCACAGCACAAGGGCTGCAAGGCATAACCCTAAGGAGGGACCAGTTCCTAATCCTTTTACTTGAGGTCAGTTTCCTTCAGCCAGCTGCTCAGGAAAGAAAGGACAGCAGAATCCAGCCTTCAATCTCTGTGAAATGGATCAAAGACACATTCCTACTAATTTGGAAAAAAAAGCACCCAAGACATAATGTAATTCCATCTCTAGATTTTATCACTTTTACTTACAATGAGCAAATACCTGGGGAATCACTGAGGAAACTGGACCCAGCTGCTACCTGCCAGAGCTAAGCAGCTCCTCACCTGGGTAGTTAACCACCAGACTAGCTGAGCTTCACCTGCCTCACCTTTCCTGGAAAATCAAAAGCACTGCAGCTCAGGTTCAGGGATTTCCTTTTATCTTCTCTTTACCCTCAGATGGACACGAGCAATCCCTCCGTGTTGCCCTCCCCAACCACTGCAGATTTAGCTAATGCTCTGTTCCAGCAGGAAACATCTTCACTCTGAAGATCTGATGATTGCCCCAGCAATCAGTTGTTCAAATAGTTGAAAATTAAGACTATTGCACACAAAGTAAATTAAGTCATTTTCTACCCTCCTAGGGTCTCCCAAGTCTATCAGATTTCCCACGACTGGTATGTCAGGCTGCCTCATTACTGTAAAGAAAATACAGCTCTATGAGTCCTTTAAGTGGATTCCAAGACTGAGGGAAAAAAAAAGATCTTCACAAAGACCCCACTGCAAATGAAACAAAAAGCAGAAGACAACTGGCAGATCATGTTTATCTGCTGCCATGCTCAACTATCATGCCTTAATCTGCCTAAAACCCTGTGAACCCCAAAAAGGGTGTTTGCAGCCATCCTCTCTAACAGCAACTTTGTCAACAGTGATAGTTTTTGATGCCAGCAGAATTGGGAGCAAAGGAAGATGACATCCAAAGTAAAAAGACTGCAATCTGATCCTAAAGCAGGTACCACTTCAGCATTCTTAATACAGCAGTACTACCTCAGTCTCCTTCCTAAAAAGCTTATAGGGTGTGAATGCTCATTTTTAAACAAGCATTTTGAAACTCAGCCTGCTAACATTCCTCCCACAGTGCTAAGGGATGCTCTGTTGGTTTTAGCCCTTAAACCAAACCTTCAGCGTGGGGCTGGTGCTGTGCTGCTTCTTGCACTTCTTCCAGCACCCTGGATCCCTTCCACCCTGGCTGTGGCATCTCAGAGAGGTTTTGTTCCCAAGCCCAAAGAAGCTGGAATTGTTCCCAAGCATTTGGAAAGGTTGAGCCAAGCAAGAAGCACTCAGCATTATGGTAATCACCTGGTGGTGGCTGTAACTTCAGTTTAACATTGAGACTTTAATTGAAACCCTCTGGTTTGGGATTATTTTTAATTTGCACCAGAAACTCTCCCCTGGTTGGTCTTGAGCCAGAGATGAGCTTTTGTGAGACAAAAGAAAAACTAAATCAGTCACTTCTTCTCGGCCAAAAAAGAGAGGGGATGGGAAAACCCCACTGACAACAGCTTTTTAAGACAGTCACAAGTTACCCAAGGAGAAGACAAATGGCTGCCCCATGTTCACATGCAAATCAGGCCCTGAAAGAACCCACGCTTTACAGATTGGTGGGAAAAGAAAGTAAATGCTATTAACAGAGTTAAATATTTTTGTATGTGCTTCAAAGCATGTCCAGGGATCACTTTGCCCTGTGCTTCTTCAGCAGAAGCTGGCTCATGAGGCCAGGCCCCATCACAGAAGTCCAGCAGGACACACATACAGGAAACTCACCTTTCATCTGAAAGGCAGAGAAGAAATGAGAGCTCTTGGGTTCTTCCATCCTGGGGGTTTTCTAGAAAGTCTGCCTTTCTGAAAACACCACCCACGATTATTCCAAATGCAAAGTTCATTGGGGGCACCCTCAACTGGAGAACTCACTTATCAACATTACTTGTCCTTTGACATGGGGCTAGAATCACCAGTTAGCCCTTCAAGACAAAGTGGAAACAAAAGGCACAGTGTAATTGAGGAAAAAATGTCAAGATCTTGAGGAAGAAGCAGGTACCTACTGCCTAAACAGTGAGGGCAGTCACCAGCTCCTACAGACTCCTTCCATACACCTCTTCACCAACTACTACCTCTGCTTTGTTCAAGCATGAACCATGGCATCCCCTTCTGATCCTCCAGGCTCTGTCTGTACTTGTGTCTCCCCTGAATTCCAGCCTCCAGTGAAGCCACACTCCTGCAAACCTCCTGCACAGGCATGGAAATCTTCTGCCTGGATCAGGAAACTGCAACTAGTCTCCAAATCCAGAAACATCCCTTTGTTTCATCTGTGCAGGTGCTTTGCATGAGCACTGGAGCACCACTCACTGCATCTACATGAGGATTTTATCTGGAGGAGATGCCCTGGTTGGCCCCACTTGCCATATTTGGGTTCAGTACAGTGAAGAAATTTCTCTGCATTTTTATCAGGTGCTTTGCAAGGGAAACTAAGCAGAAGGCTTCACCTCAAAGTGTGCCAGACAATCCCTGAGCCCAGCTGCAGGCACAGCAGCCCAAAGCAGTGACAGATCCTCTGTGCAGTCTTGGATGAGGTTTGGCTGGAACATTTAGCTCAGGCCACCAAAGCACAGGCAGACCAGGTTAGCACTCCCAAAGACAATGCCTGGGACCCAACCCCAGGTGTACAAAAGGTCTCAGAAGGAAACCTGAGTCAAAGCAAAGCCTGAATAGAAAAGCTACACACTGGAGAAAGGGATGAAGAAGACCAAGGAGAACATCACTACCCCTCAGCCATCTGCTCAAATCTGCATAGGTCTGTGGTGACCTGGACCTGCATGGTTATTTCTGTTGCCCCCAGGCCCCTGCCTCAGCCATGACTTGTCCTGGGACAAGTATTTGTCTGGAGAGATGGCACACTTAGCAAAGGGGTAATGTGGAAAAAAAATAAAAATACATTCCATCTGACCATCTCAATCCAGATAAGCACCAGGGAGAGGTTCTGAGTCCCCATGCACAAGTATATGTACAAAATGGATTAAAACAACCCCATGCTGAGTCTAATCCATTTTTTTTTCTGGCTTGTTTACAATAGAAAAATCTGAGAAATTCCAGGGGCCTGTTTGCCACCAGTTTATTTCTGAACACTTCCCACTGCCTGGGTGTTTAGGTCTTGCATGTCACCCCTCTTCCTCTTCCATCCTTCCCAGCACATGGGCACTCAAAAGGAAATCAGCACAAGAATGCTGCACGAGCTGTGACTTTCCTCTGCTTATCCCTTATCTCTCCTGAGCCCTGATAAAAATCAACGTATGATCTCCTGTCTCCTTTTATTTTGTGTATTTATTTTTTTTTTCTCTTGAAACCAGACTCACCCAAGCCCTCTGGATCTTAAAAGGGAGCTGCAAAAAGCCCAGTCCCAATCCTGCTAAGAAACACCAGGATTGTCATATTTTGCTTGGAAATGGGTGTGTGCAGAAACCAATGGGTGTAAGCAAAACCAAACAGCATCAGAGCAGTTTCTCCTGTCCTTTCCTAACCAACACTGCTATTCTTGGGCACTGCCAAACTGAGGAATTTTCCCTCACCTGACAATACGTTATTTGCAAATGTTTATGCTGAGGATTCAATCCCACCCGGGCTGGAGAGTGTGGTTCAGTCACAGCTTCTGCTCTTCAACAGTGCTTCCTCCAAGCTGGCTTTCAAAGGCTGTTCTGCAGCTCCTTGGCCAGGGCAGGCAGACCACAGCCAGAGCCCGTGGGTACAATCCAGTACAGCAGCTGCCAAGCTTAGCAACTCACTCAGGGCACAACCAAGAAGGCTCAGTTTCAGCTGGACAAGTATTTTCTCTATGCTGGCTAACGTATGACTCTGCCCTCCTGCAAAGTGCCAGCTCACCTCTTATCTCTTCATCAGGACTCATACAGATGTTTTTTTTCTGACCTCAGCACAGTGGATCAGGCCATGCAGCCACCTGGCCAGGTTACTCCTCATGAACTCCTGCCACGGGAAAGGGCACCCAAAGATGTTTGATAGGACAAGAAGAAAACAGTCTCAAGTTGTGCCAGGGGAGGTTCAGGTTGTACATTAGGAAAAAAAAATCTTCACCATGAGGGTTATCAAGCCCTGGAATATCCTGTCCAGGGCAGTGGTGCAACCCCCATCCCTAGTGGGATTTAATACACGTGTAGATGTGGTGCTGATGGACATGGTTTAGCAGTGACCTGGCAGTGCTGGGTCAGGACTTGATCTTAAAAGGTCTTTTCCAACCCAAACAATTCTGATTCTGATTCTGTGTTCATGCTTGACAGCAAACCCAGAGTGACTCGTGGTGATGTACCCCATTTCTCCCTCAAAAACACTCAACTGAGTTTCATTTCCCCACCAGCAGGTTCAAATAACGTTCTAAATGCCAAGATTTATATGCAGACACTTATAGCTGTGTTGCATTATAGCTTTTGCAAAACTACATTTCACCATAAACATTCAATTAATGTAATTAAATTGCTACCTGGCGGTATTATCTAATTTAACTTGGGATCTGTGCTATTGAAAAGCATGTGTCTTTTAGCACTCTGACTGGCAAGACATGTGATAAACAGACCTATAAACATGTTGGCTCAACCAAGCTGTTTAAAAATAAATTAGCAAACTATAAAAATAAACAGTAACATACATATGTACTCAATTATGAACTAACTCTAATTTTTGTTCTGAAATACTGTCTTTGACCTTAGTCATAAACAAGCACTATTAAAAAAACATAATATCTCAACAGACAAAAAGGCAGGGATTAAATGCTCATCGAGCACTGCAGAATGCAAAACGAGGGATGAAAAGAAAGAAGAAAGAAGGGGGGAGGAAAAACAAGCTCACCCTTTATTAAATGCAGTAACCTACACCCACCGACAGTGTTTATGTTGATTAAAGCTACTTAGATTTGAGATTAAAAAGTTAAAACCTACTGAAGTGCATACAGTTAAAAACCTTGTAAGGTCTGGAAGGAGGAAAATACCATTTGAGCTTGTGGTGTGGTTGTGGGATGGAAGGCAGTGGGGGTCCCACAGCTGCCCAGCTGCAAACCCTGCTACCAACCTGCAAGAATGAGGGGGGTAATCAACATCTCCCCACAACAAGACCCATGCTTGCATACACAAGGAAAACCTCACAAGAAATCCAAAATCACCAACAAAAGCAGTTGAGCAATCACTAAGTGCTCCTCTGTCATGGGGAACCAACCTAAACCACTGCCTACCAGCAGCCTGTCTCCCCCAAAATACCTTGCATAATTAAAAAACCAGAAAGCAATTCATGTTCATTGACACAGAGGCTCCAACAGTGGCAGAGAGTAGCAGGTGGGAGAAAGGCTTTGCCCCAGGCCAGCTTCAACAGCAGGGAGACACGTAGCCAATAACAAGGTATGGCCTGACATTTCCACCACCAAGAAAAGCTGCCAGTTGCTGAGACAGGATAAAACATCCACAGGCACCTTTTGTCAATGGAACCAATGGGAAGGGTCCATAGGAGTCAGAAAACACAGGATGTCAGGGAAGGGCTCATGGAGATCTTTGAGTCCAACCCCCCCACCACAGCAGGACTATGATCTAAATGGCATGAATTTGTTAGGGGTTTTTTTGTCTGAGGATCTCCACATCAGCATAAGCAGGACATCAGAGAGTGATGAGGGGAAGTCCAGACAGAATGGGAAAAATAGAGACAGGCAGAGCTGCATGAGATCTTATTTGGTTAATAAATTTGGGTTATTTGGGAAGACCAAATTTGCCAAAGCTTAAGCTGTGCAGGAGTCACTTGCAGCCATCAGAGCTGACACGTACCACTGTTTGGTGAGGAGTGGCATTGGCCTCTCCTCCACAGTCCCCAACACTGCCAATAAACACAGAAGGATTTCACTTAATTCCTCATGCAAGTTTTTGCTGGTTCCCCTCCTCCTCATTTTATTTTTCCTTTTTTTCATCTTAACTTTGCAAATTAAAACCACTGCCTTAAGCAAGTGCTAGATGCTGCCTCTTGGAAGCAGCCATCAATGATCAATCAATGCTGTGCAACCAGCAAAGCATCAGTGCAACCAGGAGCTGAGCTCAGTGTTGTGACTCTTCCATGACTTGGCAGCAGAATCATCTCATGCACCTGGATTGACCAGCACTTCCCTGTACAATACACCCAGGTTTTGCTCCACATCACAGCTACCCCTCAAGTTTCTTTTGGGAGTCAGGGATCTCACACACATTGTAACAGCAAAATAAGAGTAGTAAGAGGTCCTGTCCAGCTTGATCTGCTCTTTTCCTGTTTCTCTGGCAAACAGCTGGTTCTTGAAACCTAGCCCTGGCTCAAGACCACCTCCCCAGCCCAGAGCTCACCCTGACCCTGACATCCTCCCTGACAAGTGATGACTATAAAAAAAAAATGCAATTAAAGCAATGCACCACTTTGAAAACAAATGTCATTTTCTGCCCATCCTCCCTGCTCTGTTACCAATAAAACACTTAAAGACACTATTCATGCAGACATAAAGTGCTAATGGCCACCTGTTAAGGTGCTTCATCACGCCAGTATTTTAGCTCTGATTCTGACAGTTGCCTTTTTTTTGTTGTTTTAAGAGAAGGGAGCACTCATAAACTACCTAAACTTCACGATTAATGACAATTTCCTTCCACTCTGCACCATTTTGCCCATACAGCCCTTTTCCAGGCTGTAAGAAGTTGAAAGAGGAGGAGCATTGGAGTAGCCTGGGTTAGGGTCAGGGCAACCCCCAGACTGATAACAGATTCTCTCTTTTAACCCCCCTCCCTGCACAAAGGGGAAGAGAAAAGGAATAAGGGAGAGAGACTTAGTGATTAGAAAAGGAAACTAGAACAATTTAATGAAAATGAAAATAATGGAATATATACAAGTATGTACAAAACCAGTACCAAACTCAGAGAGACCCTCCAGACCCCAGAGCTTTCTATACTGGATGTGACATTTATGGGCTGGAATCCCTCACTGGTCAGTTTGGGGTCCCCTGTGCTGTCTGCTCCTCCCTGCAGGTGCAGCCTGTCACTTCTCTGCACCCGCCAGTGTGATGCACAAGTTCTAGCAGTGGCCTTGGTATTAACTCTAAACATGAGGTGTTATCACTGCTGGAAGCAGCCACTGCCTGCACAACATGCTGCTAACTTCAGAAAGTGCAGTTAGTTAGAAACCCTGAGCTGAAAAGTAAAATCACTGAACAGAATTTGTTCAGTTCTCACTCAAACCAGGACACGTGGGAAGATGGTAAGAGGTTACTGAAAAGCACCATGAATTCTTGCCTCAGCCTCGTGTGACTGAGGGCTGACAGGAGGGGAGAGAGCAACCTGAAAACCAAAATGCAGCCTAATGGGAACGTTTCTTTTAATGGCTTAAGGAGAAAAAATTGTCAGCCATTCCCATCTGACTTCAGGGATCTGTCTTCAGGGCTAAAATAAGGTCTGGTGCAAATTGGCCAGGTGAGTCCCATCTGATTTCACCCCAGGGAATGCCCTAGGTGTGACTACAGATCATCCCCTGTCTCTTTTAGATACAAAAAGAACAAAACTCCTTGGCTATCCCCTGAGCAGTCGCTGGCTCCAGCTGGACATCTGCACAAGTAGTCAGTGCCTGATGTTTTCCACACTCAAAACCACATTGGGCACATCTTTGCACAGCCTTACACGAGCATACATTGAGAATACTCCTACTGACATCCTCCCCTTTTACACCAGGTGAAAAGAAGAGTCTTGTCCTCCGTGACTACCAACAGCACAGGTCAGAAAAATGCTCTGATTTTCCATGCAGCAGAAGAACAGAAGCTCTTTGGTCTCCAGAGATAGCCAGTGGCTTTGAGCATACACACAGGGACCTTTCCTTTCCCCAGCTTTGCAGCTGTTTATTGTGACAAATTAAGAGTGTTAACAAGTCTTACTGGAGCTCAATGCATAGACATTAAGAAACACAACTTATCTGATGCAATCATCAATGAAATGCAGCCTCTGAAGTCATGGTTCAGGTAAAATACATGTGAGTAACCAGAGGGGACAGGCATAAACTCAAGGGAAAGTTGGGAATGCTCCAGTCCAACCTGCAATGCAGGAGAGGAAGGACAAGAGAGCACCACAGGGGATGAGTAATTCATGCCTGCTTTATGTCTTCTATTTCTTCAAGGGCTCCCACTCTGTCCAGGCAAGAAAGAGGACACTGGTACAGCCAGAAGTCTGGTCTGACACAGCATGGCTAGTTTCATATTTTTTTATTTAGTAGTACAAGTAGGCAAAGGAGATATTTATTTCCTGGGCTGAAATGTCACCATGGGCATGCTTTGCTACTTATGCCTTGCCATTTGACTGCCACTGCTGTGAGGAAAGCATCATGAGAAGTTGTGCTTGCCTCATCTACAGACCCTCCAAGTGTGTCCTTAATGCAGCACCAAGCAGCAAGAGGCCAAGCAGGTGACAAAGACTCTTCCCAGAGGTAGAGGCATGGGAAGGCAGGTGGCTACCTGATGGGTTTTTTGTCATGTGAGCTCACCCCTGCCCAACACACAGAAGTCCTCCCTCCTCTGTAAAGCTCCAGCACCTGTGTGCTTGGTCTACAAACAGGTTTTTACCTCTTTACTTGTGCTTGTGAGCTCCTGCAGCTCTGAGGCTGCTCCAATGCATTGAAATGAGCAAAAATTGGGAAAATAAACCCCTATATTTCTAAGGTTGCTCCCATGTTGATCCACACCTGCCCTGCCTGGATGATCCAAGGTACTGCTACGACTGGAATGGGCATCTCAACAATGTTTCCTGGAGGTTCAGCCTCTCATGCCAAGTCACCCGTGCTCCCAGGATCCTGATGGTGACCAGTGAGCACGTGTCCCCATGGGAGTCATTAGCCAGAGGATGTTTACTCTCAGCAAGTCCCACTGCACCCACCAGGCCAGAAGGATAGGAGGGCCACGTGCCTGCATGGGGAGGCTTCCACCACAAACTGGGCTGGGAGGCATGAAAGGCAGAAGAGCAGATAGCATATTTGAGGGAGTATGAGATAAGAGGAGGTGGAGTTTCCCGATAAAGAGGATTTCCCTGCTCAAATATCAAAGGATTCACACGAAGAAAAGGGGGGAGAAGGGGAATTACATCAGTCTGAGGCACACTTTCTCTTTTAAACTCTGACCTTCTATTGTCTGGCTTCTTCACTAGGATTTAAAGGCCCTTTGTTGGGCTGTGTTACATGGTGTGATCTAGAAAGCCATTGCAGGGGAGGCACCGTGGGTTTTTGGCTGTGCCCACGCTCAGGCTCCCCCTTTGCCTACACCAGCCTCTCAGAAGGCACTGAGCCAGCTGAGATAATTCAGCACTTTCTATCAACACCCTTTCGAAGCCAACCCACAGCATGCCCTCCCAGCACTCTGCTGCTATGCCTCTTCCAGCATGAACACAGACCTGTGGAGCTGGGCTTCACACTGCTGGAGGTCCCAGAGGGGAGGTGGGCTGCTCCATTGCGCCGGCCTGCTCTTGCCTCTACCCAGGTCCTCTCTGGGCTCACCCGACAGCGTCCTTCCTGTCCCAAACACAAATGAATGGGCGAAGAGCACGAGACAGAAGAGCAACAGCTGCCTAAAATGGTTTAGAGTGATCCACGAGCATCTCCCCATTATAATGCTCCATTAACAAGACATTTGTGTGGGGTAATACAACATCTCTCGCTCACAAGCGCCTACACCAACCAGTTTGGTTTCCCTGCGTGTGAGGGATGAAGCAGGTAACTGGGAAGGGTTTTGGCACAACCAGGGCACCCTACAGATGGGGTTGCAGGGGATGGGAGCTCAAAGAGAACGTGCAGGGTACTGTGGCCACTATCCCAGAGGGAGCAGAGGGCGGGGGATGTTCATCAGGGAATGGAGGACATAGCAATATCTTGGGAGGCAGAATGAGAGGCATAGATGGGGAGAGACATGGTTGGAACCTCTGGAGACAAACAGTTCCTCTCTGCAGATGGGAAATGTGATACCCAACAAGGGTCAGATCCAGTCCCAAAAGTGCAGCCTTACTGTCACCTCCCAGAGAGCTGCAGTGTAGCTCGAGCATCCATCTTGCTTTTACTGCAGCCAGTGCTACACTCTGCAGGTAAATGCACCTTTAGTGTCACAAAGGGCTAAGAAGGGCTCCTGTTTTGTCACCCTGATTTATAAACATCACTGCAGTGGGCTGGCGAAGGGCCTGCCTCATGATCACACACTTGCAGTATTCCCCACAAATTACCCATTTGCAGCTTCTGAACTCCCTAAATTCATTTTGCCCCTACATTCTGGTCATTCATCTAGTGTCTTCCTAATGGTTGCTCTGAACACTGACACTTTGGGAAAGGTCTAAAATGCTGTAATCCTTACACAGTCCTGCGGAGGTGAAAGGACCAAGAGCAACTACTGAATCTTTCCAGAAAAAGAGCAAGATCATCTATCTCCTCCTTCCCAACCATCTCTCCACCACAGGCACTGTTCTCATCTCAGCATATCTGAGTATAACACAAAACAAGGCAAAATGCAGCAATCTCAGCACCTATGGACATTGAAGACATCATCTGGTGGCCTCAGCCTGCACCCAGTGACCTGGGAGGTTCCCACTGCAAGGCATTTTCTCTGAAGGCTCTGCCCGTAAGAGAAAGCATCTGAGAAATCAAGAGGCTGGGTGAATTCAGGCTGTGCCAAGGACATCCAGAGAAAAGCAAGGAAAACTGGATCAGCATGCTCCACACCTTGAGCTAACGGGGAAGGAAATAAATCAGATTTTTGGAGCCTGATCCAAAACTCAAGTCAACAGAAGAGTTGAAGAGATTTTGTCCCTGTGTGTCATCATTAAGCACATGCTGGTTAGAAAGTGAACAACCAAAGGCATCTCACTTTGCATGCCTAGCAAATGCAGTTTGTGGCTTTCAGCATTTAGTAATAAATACAAGAAGTATTGCAGGGTGTTATCACTAACCTCTCTCTAGACTCCTAGAAAGCCAGAAAAGGCATCTAGAGTGTACCAAGAAAAAAGCTGAGGACATAGAAAGCATCAGAACAAACACCATTCCTACCAACAGATTAAACTTGTGTCACTATTTTACCCACATTTAGCAGCACTCAGGCACCTTGAAACACATGCATGCTACTACAGCCACAATACCAGATTAAAAACATGTTGGAACGTTTACTGTGTCCAGTGCCAAAAATGTGTCTCTAACCTGTAGGAAGAAATGGGTGTGGAGCTGCTCACGGAAAGATCATTGCACTGACACGGGAGGGTACAAGGTCCCTGGCTTTGTTTCTCTCCTGTGACTGAAAGAAGATGGAGGAGCTGTTTCAACTCCCCATATTCTTAGAAAAGTACCTAGGGCTGGATGAGAAAATGAGGCAGAGAAATCCCCTGTGATTTGTGAGGGCTAAAGCTGCTGTGCCATGACCTATAGGAGCTGCTGGTCTGGGTGCTTGGCAGAGCATGGTGCTTGCTGCTTCTTTCTGGAGACTCCAGTCACCTCCTGCACAGCACTCAAGGGCTGCAGGCAGACACAAAGCCTAAAAGTATTTCCTTGGAATTGAAGCTCAATTTACAGCTCCCTAGACTCAAGGGTGTGTTTAAGCAGCCCTTTGTTGCAGGGTTTTGTCAAGGTATGTTCTGACTTGTCCCCTGTATGGTTGTGCAGTAATTCTTGATACTGATAGTCAATTACTTTATTCACGTCACTCAAACACTGACTTTTTTCTCCTTTTTTTTCAGCTCCTCTAATCCAGAAAAGACAACACACAGCTAAAGCACCAAAGGCAGCAGCTCCTGTCCAGCCCAGGATGGGTTTCAGCTCTGCCCTCAGCCAGCACAGGTAGGAAAGCAACCTGCAGAGCAAAGAGCTCTCCTCATTGTTCCCAAAATACAAGTGTCCAGGCTCCACAACTTTCTTCCCAACAGGATAAGCACTTACCCAGGTAATCTCATTACAGCTATTGTTCTCCACAGGTTAATAAACACTTTACCAGGATGAGTAAAGGCTCCACAATCTGACCCCAACGCAGCAGAAATGATTGCTCAGGGCCAAAGTTTCATACTCCTGTTATGCTGAACACCATATTCCTCTGCTAGTGAAGCAGTGGTAGCACTGTAATAAATGTGGATTCTTGCAAATAAGGTATTGGCCTCAAGTTTTTATGTTACCATTGCCATGATAGCTCTGAAAATTAGAAGATGCTACCAGTTCTTAACAAAGACATTACTAAATTACTCTGAAACAACAGCAAAACCAAATTACACAAAGAATAAAATGCAAAAAAAAGGCCTTTCTCTCCAATTTCCACATGTAGAAGAAAAATAATTACAGGTTTTTTATTAATGTAAGGAAACACATCACTATTTCTCCCATCAGACATGAGATGTGAATTATACAAACACGATTTGAATTTGACTGGATTCTTTACCTCCTGCAGCCCCAATGACTAATGTAAATTTGACAGTTGTGGAATCAAAACCCCTCTTTCCAAGACCTTCTTGGCAAGAACAGCAGTTGCTGCTGCCACCCTGCCCAAAGCCAGGCCAACACAGCTCCTTGACAGACACATTGGACATGCCCATCAAGACAGAGCACAGAACAGTCAGCACTCAGAAAAATCCTCCTCCTAACTCCCAGACCCAAAAAATTACACAGGCAAACAGGGCATTCCATACAGACAACCCACATTTCAAAGTAACACGACCGTGGATCAGTCAGGATGATCAGAACACATTATCCACTTGTTGCATCTAGAGAAGTGTCCAGAAATCCATGCAAAACCTCAGACCTGTGCAGGACATTTGATCTTGCCACGACACCAAATAAAACTCCAAATAAGACAAGGTGAGCAGGTGACTGTTCTTCAGTGGAGGCTGTCAAACAGTTGTGAAGTCATTAATAATGCAAACTAAGCACCTTCACAGGAGATCCTAATTAGTCCAGGATATAAAACAGGTTTTCCATTTGGTCTCCAAACAGAAAATTCAAAAACCACATGGAAAAAAACCCATGATGTTTAGACTTTGGTTCAGTGACAGAAAGTTTTCTGAATTCCTATTTATTTTTGTTTTGTCCCAGCTGAAGCTGTACCTAAATTCACCCAATCACACTTTCCAGCCTAAAAAATATCACCTGCCCAAAAAAGAGCCTCATTTCTCAGATGAGCACACTACCACGTGATACTAAGAGAACAAATCCTAACCCCATGACTAAAAAACAGCATGTGCCAAAGCAGGTGGATCAACACTTGGCCAGACTCACTGCACATCCCTGTGGGATGCTCAAGGTCTGGCCACTCTGGGCTGCCCTTCAACACCAACACCTCAGGTTTTTGGAGTGAGGACCAAGTCACTTCAGGAGAGCCAAGGCACCAGTCACCCCAACACTGCATCACCCTGCTAAAGAGAAAAATATCTCTTGACACGACCAACCTTGCTGACTAGTGGCCTGCTGCTACCCTTCCCTTCTTGAGGAAGGTTATTGAGAATGCAGTTTTGGAGAAGAGCCAGCTGTGTCTTGATCTTGTGAGGTGTCTCTGATCCCTATTAATCTAACTTTAAAGATAGAAGTGATATTAGATACGAAGTCTAAGAATGCCCTTCAAGCAGCAGATGGCAGGGAGATGTCTCCTACCAGCTCTTTCTTCCATCCACATCTGGCCCAGAAGAACAGCCTCTGATGTGGACCCTGTTTTTTAACTCTTTTCCTGCCACACCTCCACTTCTGACCATCCCTTATGACATTCACCCACAGTGACCTTTGACAATTAAGGCAGTCACATCTCTGACAAACTTCTGGACTGGGCCTTGACCTGATCTGCTTTTAAGGCAGAAGAAACTTGTGCAGAATCTTCTTGTAGGTCTGCCTGTGTTTTAGCCAAAAATAAGTAAGACAGAAATGGGCCCAGCAGCAAAAGGAATGGACTCACAGAATTGTTTGGGTTGGAAGAGACTTTTAAGATCATTCCAACCATTAACCCAGCACTACCAGGTCACCACTAAACCATGTCCCTCAGCACCACATCTACATGTCTTTTAAATCCCTCCAAAGACAGTGACTCCACCACTTCCCTGGCAAGCCTGTTCCAGGCCTTGACAACCTTCAGTAAAATTATTTTTTTCTCACATCCAACCTAAACCTCCCATGGTACAACTTGAGGATGTTTCCTTTTGTACTTTTTCACTTGTTACTTGGAAGAGACCATCTCTCACCTCATTACAACCTCCTTTCAGAGAGTTGTCAAGATCAGCAAGATCTCCCCAAGCTTCCTTTTCTCCAGGCTGAACAATCCCAGTTCCTTCAGCCACTCCTCATAAGACTTGTGCTCTAGACCCTTCACCAGCTTCATTGCCTTTCTTTGGACATGCTCAGCACCTTCCTGCATGAAGGGACACAAAACTGAAGCCACTATTCAAGATGTGGCCTCACCAGTGGTTATACAGAGGTATAAAAAGGAATACACCAACAGACCCATCAGTAAGTAAATACTAGTTACCATAGGCTTTACACTGCAGCATTTGGATGGACAGTCTAAAGTTAAGCACCAGTTTAGTGTGGACTGCCTGCTGGTCACAGCCTGGCCTTGAGCTGGGGATGCTCATGCCCATGCTCCAAGGGATGGTTTTAGGTAGTCACTCCCAAAACTCACCCCCATGTTGAGCCCTTCCAAGCCCAGAGTGGAAGACTAGCTAGGGCTCCCCATCCTCACTGGTGCCAGATTACATTTCCACAGCAGCTGCTCCTTTTGTCTGCACCCAATAAAGACAAAACAGCCTAAAATTTAATTTAATCTGCTGTAAACCCAAGTGTCAGGCACTTAGGTGGCAGCTAAAAGCGCCTCTCTCAGATAACTGAGTGACACAGGCTAATAATAGCCTGCACATTAGGAGAAGGGGAGCGGACATTTTGTGTAACCAAAGAGGAACCTGTGCCTGGGAACAGCCCGGGGTGGCCGGTCTCAGCCCCGCCAGCAGCAGCCGATGCTGAGCGCCAAGCCCACCCGGCCTCTTATGTGATTAGCTGCACTAATACCACTGCTGACCTCTCTTTCAAGCTCAGAGGCAACAATAGTCCTGGCTTTTGTTAGCAGGAGAACAAAATGCCACCTTTTTACAGCTCTGCAATCATAGCTCGATTCCCTTTTCATCTCCCAGAGGCTCAGCACCAGACCTTGCTCACCGAGGAGGCTGGTTAACCCTTGCCAGGCAGCTGGGCCTCGGCAAGGAAGGAGGGGCAGTGGGGTCCTCAAGCTCCTCTTCTCCCACATCTCTTAATTTGCATGGAAAACATCAATTAAGGCCTTTATGGTGGAGGATACACACAAGCAAAAGGGCGCTTCTCTGCCAGATGTTGTCACAGACAGCAAGTACCTGGTGGCTACTTCAAGCCTTTCGGTGCCATCAGGAGGTCACCAAAATCCATGCTGAGCTCTCTGCTCTCACTCCGCCCTTGGGAACTGCCTTAATGAATAAAACCAACGCACTGATCAGGAACTGGTTTAACTTGAGTGACCTTCTTTTGTCCCATCTTAAGAAGAGCAGTTTAGTAGAAAAGGAGACCATGTTTTCCAGAGCAGTGTTTCAGCAACTCTCCCAGTAGAAACAGCAAAGCCACAGCTCACAGAAGGGATGCTCTTGGCACATTCTGCTGGCTTCACATGCACTTAGGCTCGCGTGTGAGGTGACTCCCAAAAGAAGGAAGGGGATGCTCAGAGGTGCTTAATTCCCCCTGCCCATATTACTCACAGCCAGAGCAGCACTTGCTCAGGACCTGAGGAAGATCAGCCTTTGTCCATCCTGGGATTCCCGAGGGAGCAGGGCACATCGCCCACCCCCACACCCCTCCCTCCCTCCTTCCTCCCAAGAAGGGCTACAGGGAGCTTTCTCCTGGGGCGTACGAGGGTCTTGGATACACAGCTGACTGCACGTGTCAGTTATGCTCCAAATGGGTTTTCACAGGTCAAGGTTCTGCAGGCAGCAAGAGCAAATGCTATTTTTAGATGAGATAAGGTCACGGTGCTTTTAGAGACAGTGAGGTCTACAATAAAACCTATTGATCAGTCTCTGGAACTAGTGCTCCAGAGAGACGCCTGGATTGAAACAAAAATTGCCTGGCTGTTTTCTCTATAGACTCAGTGGGTAAAAGCTTGTTGGACTCTGTCTCTTTCAGGAGATAAAAGAAGTAAGAAGAACCTGCATACATGCCACAGTTGTCCATTTAAACAGATACACAGGAGAGGGGGAGGGAAGTGGGACCCACAGGAGAGACCAGCAAGAAGCTCCAAGAACTCCAAGAATACTTCTGCTGCAGTGATATGCCAGACAGAAGTCCAGAGGATAAAGGCCATCCTTGCTGTACCTGTGACTCCCACCTCTGCAGCACGCTCAAAGTGTGAAGGCACTATAGCACCTCTTTCATTTAAGTCCATGACAGCACACACCTATTTGGCTGGCTGTGTTTTGGTGATGAAGATGACATGGCTGACCTGTGGAGGCCCAAAGATGGAAAGCAGACTGGTATTTCAGCCAGAAAAATTATTTCTCTGGATGGTTCACACACTTCCAAGGTTTTCACAACAAATTCCAAGCATTTATCTTGGTCACGTAAGAGCTTCAACAATAAATACCAAAGCAGTGGACTACCACACCTTCAGGTTCAGCCACAGACCTAACACTTTAAATCCACCACGGGCACACAAACACCTCTCCATCACAAGAAACTCTTTATTGTATTGGAGACCTGTGACCACAGGGACGAGTGTGAAACCATGGAGTATCTTCATTCATCATCTGCCTCATTCCCACAGCCTCGCTCACAAACAAAACATGCCAGGGCAAACATAATCCATACATCTCACCCTGACATGAGTGACCCCATTAGCGAGCCAAGCTTGTCCCAGCCACAGCACCCTACCATACATTAGCAATACAATGACCGATGCATTTGTAGGATATAATAACAGTAATAACAACAATAGATAAGGAGTATCAAGCTATGAAATGCTAGTATGGGCGATGGGATGGATGGAGTTTACTTTCCAGACAATCATTCCATGAGCAGAGGCACACCCAGCTGCTCAGGTACAAGCAGATGGTGCAGGAATTAAAGCACTCACAAGCCTGCGGCGTGACTCACTCACCATCCAACTGCGAGGTCAGGCTCTAGTTTAAGTTTCTGCATAATAGAGATGACAAGATGCAGAATCTCAGTTTTATTTGTGTGGTGACTGGGCTGCAGAGGAATCGCAAAGAGAAAATGTTTCAAAGCAGTACAGCAGTTGTGATTCAGAAAAAAAAAAAAAAAACACCAAAAAACAGGCTGATCTTTCCATAAAAAGAGACTGTGTTAGAAAACCCAAGATAATTATTCTTTTATTTATGAAATCAGGCTTGGATTTTGTTTGATTTCTTTATATAAAGGTCCTTAGGCTCCTGCAAGCACTTTTTACACTTTTAGAAGTTTCCTTCCAAATGCCCTGTGACTCTTAAGACAGAGCTGGAGATAAAATGATTACAGTAAGGCCAAAGTTACTTGGGAATTGAAGCCACTCTGCAGCTCCTTAGCTGACAAAATGAATGGAGCTTTAGTGGAATATACGCCTGAGAAAATACAAAGCTCATTTTTTGTTTATTGTTACCAATACCATCCAAGTAGCCTTTCTAGAAACAGGAGTCTATCACCCAGAAAACAGATGTAAACACAGCCACAAATACAGACTGCAAGGAAGCCTGTGATCATGCTCCTTACATTGACTGCTGTGCAGTCAGTTTCTCCCCATCCATGAAGATGGGTACCCATGCCCACACATGTGCTGCTCTGGCTGTTTTTGACACACATGCCTTGCATCCAGGCTCAAGCCAATGCCTGATGCCTTCTTCTGAGTTCTCCCCTAGAGTCTGGTGGATGTTAGGAGAGGCTCTCTGATAATCTCAACAAAAATAACCATAGCAGGTTGATCCTAAGCTCCTTTACACCTAGCAAGTGACTCTCCTGGCTGCAGGGGAGCCAGTCAGGACTTATGCCTGAGGTAACTCTGAGTACAATCTGCCCCTGCAGATGCCTTCCTCCACACATGCCCTTGCCACTGGGTTTTCCATGAGCACAGAAGCAGAGAGGGCACTGAAAGCATCCTCTACTGCTGCTCAAGAGGGGTTTTTCTAACCTGTTCAGCTACTGTCAGGCACAAGACCAAAAAGATGAAGAGGCTGGTGTGGCAAAAAGTGGTTCCCTCGTTTTTGGGTTGTTTTTTTTTATTATTATTTTGAGAAGCATCTGGGTTTGTGGGGCTTCCAATATAAGGATGCTTCAGGACCAGCACCTCCTCCACAAGACAAGGGCTGAGGATACCTTGCCATGCTCTCCCAAGCCTGTTACAAGGAGGGCAACAAGGTGCTGAAGAAGCCATCATGAAAGGAAAATAAACCCCCAAAGTTTTACTTTTTCTCTTTTCCCATTTATTTTGGAATTAGCATTCAGTGTCTGACGCCATGACATGGATAGCTAAAAATGTGCACGCAGATATGTCATCCACGAACAAAGTGGCTCATGTTTGTTCTTTATTATTTAGGAAATGCACATTAATTACTGCAGATTTTTTCCTATACATCTACTGTATCTCAGACAGAATTGCTGAGAAGGTCTGCAGAATAAAAATGTATGGGGTAATTAAATGGATATTTATAATTAGAACTTAATAATTTGCATCAGGGACAAATGAGCTCTGATTTCAATCTGTAGTGCATTTAGATTAGCCTGAAGATAGTGTAATTTGATGGTTTATAGTCCTCCTCTCAGATTATGAAACAATACCGTATCTTTAAAGCAGCCGTGTTTGTGTCAGGAGTGTGTTAAGCACAAGCTGCAATGAAAATGTTTGACAACGTGAAAGCAGCCATAAATTACAGGACAACCGTGGAAAAGTCGTGATGAAACAAATAAAGGGCTGACCTCGAACGCATCTGATTCAGCTCCTCTCCTGGACCACTCACTGCTCCTCCTGGCCCCACAAGCCCATCCTTATGCACTTGGCTACTTAGCAGCCAGAAAACTGTAAATTCTCACTAGTCAACACCATTGATTTTTGGTCGACGTTTCAATCAGTGTGAAGTAGAAATACTCCACTGCTCCCCCAGCAGCCTCTTAGCCAGCCGGCTGCTCGCCTCTTTAGCCCTTTGGGCCACGGCTCTGTTACAGCCCCATTGTTCCCACTCTGGGTATTTATCACAGGCTCTCCAGACACAGGTACTTGACCCAAAGCTCATTTCCTCTCTTGGACGTACCTTTACCACCAAATGCAGGGAGCCTGTGAGAAGCCCACACCTCCCTGAGGGACTACAGGGTGCACTTCCCCAGGGATGGGGTGTGGGGGTGGCCGCGTGCAACCACGTGCTCCCCAGATCAAGCACAGGGCTTGAACACAGGGAGAGAGGTGAAGTGGACAAAGAAGTGTCATGAACTCTCACAGGGAGGAAGGTCTTGGCAGAGTTGAAGATGTGACTGTGTTTGCACTTGCTGGCCTTGGAAGTAAAGGAAGGGGCAGCTTGGCAAGGATGGCACTAGGCTCTCAGCCTTACCTGGGACAAGTCAGCCCACCTGTGCCATGCTGCAGACACTAGCTGTCTACCTCACCCCTGCATTGCAAGGGTATATTCATTAACATCTCCAAGGTCCTTGTAATGGATGCTGTGGAGTCAAACACTATGATCAGCAGATAACAGGGAGTCCTGTGCAGGCATCACACAGGGAAGCTGGCACGTGTGTAGGCAAATGCCTGGGAAAAAAAATACAGGGGTGCCAAGTCACTGGGAAGTTCACTAACAAACCAGTTACACTTTGACACGCAATGCAGAGGGCAAGAGAACAACCAGTTTCAGGAGGGAGCCTTCCAGAGCCCATGGAGATGAATCCTACAGCCTCTTCCCAGCCTTTGTACTTTCCTCCCACAGAGCAGAGCTCAGCATGCCACACACCATCAGCTGCTAGCTAAAAAAAATACAAGGGATAAGGAGAAGCAACAAGGGACCTCCAAACAAGCCTTCAAAAATGAGGACTCACAGACCTGGATGCCCTACACATAGCAAGGTGGCCAGGCAAAAAGTGCCTTACTCCATTTCCAGCAGGGATGCCCATGCAAGACAGAGCTGACACTACCAGAAAACCTCTAATTCCCAGCAATGTGTGATGCTGGGAGTCCACAAAAGGGGCACAGGACAGGCAGGTGATCCACACCTACCTACCCTCTGCATCCCTGAAAATGCTGCCCTTTGCAGCAGTAGGAGAGCCTGTGTTTTCCAGGCTATGCCCTTTCTGTGCATTTTGAAATCCACCTGGTGTCAGCAGGATGGAAAAGAAGGCATTGAGATCTTCCTTTGAGGAATTTCTTGTTTGACCAGAATACACGTTATTCAAACTAGCCAGAGTGAAAGGCAGTTAAGCTGCTGTTTGCTCCAGCACCATGAGACTGGCCTGTTAAAAAAAAAAAAACCAAAAAAAGTCAGGATGTTACAGGCTCAGCCTCCTGCCATGACTGGTAAGGAGCTGAACAACTGTCAGAAAGAGACAGCATAATCAGAAAGCAATAAAATACACCCAAAGCAACCCTGAATTCAGAGCACGTTGCCAAGTCACAAGCACTCTGGGGCCACCCACGCCCTCAGCCAGGTGCCCTTGGGAAGCTCCAGCCAGGTGCTCCCACTGGAAGCTCCCAGGCAGCATCCACCACAGCCCCCTTTCCTACCTCTGCTCCTGGCTGCAGACAGCTCTTAGCCCTTCCCCTCTTGCAAATCAAGCAGCTTCCAGAAAAAAAACAGTGAAGATCCCCCCCATTTGTTTTTATTCTCAGCACTGAGGTGTTACAAGGAAGCTCCTCGATGTGACGTGTGGCCTGGCAATGTTTAGTGGTGGCTGGGTAAAGGCTGGAAGCACAGCCACCTCCACACCAAGTGCAGGTCTGCATCAGGGGGTGTCAGGCTGATTTCTTTATCTCATAAAGTTATTTCAAGGGGTGGAAGCCACTGTGTAGATGTGCTACTGCCCACCTGTGCTCTGTCCATCCTCCAGGTTCACCCTCTCCAGACAGGGATTGCCTTTACAGATGCTTTCTACCCCTGAATTTAACTCCTGCCAGCCTCCTGCTGCTCTCTCCCACTCACTCCTGGAGTTTAATTTGCCTCTCGAACACCAAGCTCCTTCTTATTTTTTCTTTTTTTTTTTTTTTTCTTTGTCCTGGGCCCTCAGGTTACTGGCATGGTGACAACTCTTTTTTTTTTTCCCCAACAGCAAGCCAGGAAAGATGATAGAACCTGCATTCGTGGCCAAGGGACTGGTCTCAACTGGTTCAGAGGGAAAAAAATGGAGCTGTGTCTTCCCCCCACCCCCTTTTTGCCTTTAGCCAAAAGACCTGGTAGCACTTGATGTACAGTCAGCAGGTATAAAAAAAAAAAAAAAAAAAAAAAGAAAAAAAAAAAAGAGATTGAAAAGGCTGGTCGGCTCCAGGGCTGTGACACTCGCTCATCAAACTCTGGACTTCAGCCAAGTTCATCTGTTAATGGAGAGCCACAGCCAGGGCCTCCCCCCCAACCACCACCACCCCCCTCCTCTACCTCTTCCTCCCTCCTAAAAAACTAGACATCGATTATGTCTGTGCTTTTCCCTTTCTATTCAAGATAAACAAAGTGCTTCAAGTTCAGGGCACACCCTGGGACCCTTGACAAAGCAATCTATCATCCTGTCTGCTAAACCAGTCTGGCCACACCACCGCACAGGAGACTAATGCTTCCAGTGTACAATTTTCCCTTTGTGCTGCTGCCCTATTACTAGTAACCTCTTTTTCTTCCCTACCTTCCCAGGAGCAGATGTGCTTGACCACTTTGCCTAAGCCCCTCCTGGCAAAGGCATTTCTCGCTGAAAGCAACCTCAAGAATTAAAAATAAAGGAAGAAATAAAAGGAAGAAGGAGCAGAGTCCCTGCTCTCCCCAATTCCTCTCACCATCCCTGCGTCCACCAGAGAAATCCAGCTTGATTTCCCCTTCCACACTGAAGATTTCTTTTTTAAGGAGTGAGTTGGGGTTTAAATCATATCCAGTAATTCATTCTGACTCGCAATTAAATGCAAATACACTTTTATAGCCAGCATGGAGTGTATTAATTTTAACAGCAAATGACAAAATAAGAATACAGTCCCTCCAATCCCAATAATGAATCGCACTATAAATCATGTTAGTGGTCACATTCATTAAAGCTTGTAAAGCTCTTCAAGATCCACGGGTGCAACCTGCCACCAACCTGCAAAGTAGCAACGGCTCTCCTGGACTTCACTGCCATCACCCAAGCTCTCCAGACCCTGGCAAGGGGGCACAGCCAGCTCACTGGCCAGTGGAGACTCTCCCCCTTTCAGGTGCACCCCAGTGGCTTTTTCCTAGTGCTCCTGGCTGCAGCCAGCTCTCAGCCCTTCCCCAGGTCTACAGAGCTCTCCATTTGCTTACCAGAGCCAAG
>JAOEGS010023041.1:50000-63843 GCA_025447755.1 Corythornis vintsioides
TTTGGGGTTTGCATTTTTTATTTTGCTGCTCACTAAATCAGTTAAGCAAGCAACGAATGTTTAAATTAAACTCTTCACTTCCTAAAGAGTGAGGAACTGCAATGTTGTGTTTGTTTTTAAAAGGTAATCGTTGTTGTAATAGCAGTAATAATAATAATAATAATAATAATAATAATAATAATATCCACAACAACAACAATAATAACACCACTGAAGGCAGGGCTCTTCTTTAAGCCTTTGTTGTTCAGCAGCAATTCCGCTGTTTATTTAAGCAGAGGTTTTTCTATCTGAAGCTAAGATCAAATTGTAGGTGTAATTGTTCAGCTCTTATGCAAAGCAGAGAGAGGATGGAAGCAGCAAGCCCTTGGGTTTGACTGACCACAGCTCCCCAGGTCTCCTCCCTTCACCACTGCACCCCCTCTGGTGTGAATTCAGCACCCAACCAACACCTCCCTGGAGGGTGAAGTTGAACTTCAACTGCTTCTCCTCCTGCTTCTCCTCCACAGCTATTTCACAGGGATATTAAGCCTCATTTCCTTGACGGTAATGCAGTTATTTAGTTTTTTGCTTCTTGCTCCAGTCTGGGTGTTACAGCTACTGAGCATGAAACACAAAAATCTAAGCTGGAGCTGAGCTCCATACGCATCAAACTGGGGAAAGCAGTGGGTTGGGTTTTTTTACCAACAACCTGTTCAGGTAAAAAGTTCCAGCAGAACTGCAGCAGGCGAGTAGGGAGAGGTCTCCAGGGAGAGCAAAAAGAAGAAACATGTTGGTGTGCTGTCTGCAAAGCCAGAATTCAGCAGCTTTTTTTTGGCAGCCAATTTGTTTCAAGTGTTTTGTTTTGGGAAACGTATGTATTTTTCTTTGTGCGTTTTGTGGATTTCCTACAACTGCTCCTGACAGCTGTTGATTCAGTTAAATGAGCACATTATTAAAAACCCTCGAACGCAGGCACACTTTAAAACAGACACCTTTGGATGGAGCTGAAGGTTTAAACCCAGAAGAAGATGTAAATGAAAGCTCTGCAAAGAGGATGTGCAGCCTGGGCTGTGCATTCAGCCCGGAGGGCAAAGAGGGCTCCAGCCCCTGTTTGTGGTGACTCCATTTTCTTTGTTTCGACCAGACACAGATACTAAAAAAGAATGAAAAGCAAAGCGAATGATCCCCAAGTATGAAAAATAAATGTTTGATAACACTTGGGAAAATGACATCCCCAGCAGGCTGGTGTTAATATGCTTCAAATAATGCTGCACCGTGCCCCTTACTTTGTTTTCCTTCCTTCCTTCCTAGCCAGTTTTGCCGAGGAAGAACAGCGATACAAAACGAGGACGGAAAAGAAGTGGATGTTTTCATTTTGCTGTAGATCAAAGGCAAGAATGCAAACTGTGGCATATTGAATATTTTTTTTTTTTCCACCACTGTCACTCACACTAGGCTATGGAAGTTTTATACAATTCCCCAGCCCAGCTGCGTATTAAGCTGGCTGTGTACAGCTTTATTGTGGCATGGTGGCGAGGAAACATTAATATTCCTGTGTTGCATCTGACAGGACATTTACATGCGCCCATCTGAGCTCACACCTGAGAGCTGCTCCAAGGTACAGTAGCTGTGCTCCGATTGTAAAGGCAAATGAAGAACACAAATTCCCTGCTGGGATCGGGGCTGACCTCACCACACCCCACGCCGCAAACCTTTCCCTTGCCAACCTGAGGCAATGCCACCTCCGAATGAAGAATGAGCAGCCACCAAAATACCAGCTCTCACAAAAGGAAGAGCACAAAACCTCGTTGAAGTATTTTAAAGATGCATGGTGAGTGCAGCTGGCCAATAAAGGTTGGGAAACAAACTGGCTGAAGCCCATGCGGGATGCACCGCATTTAAACCTGCTTAGGAGGATGGGGAGGTTGTTTATGGGCTTCAAAATGAGCTCAGCATCAACACAGAAAGCTCTGAATAACACAGGGACTTGGTTTGCCCATCCACAAGGGTCTGCAGCCGTCACTCCAGCTCCTGCAAGTGCTCAGGTGCCGTTCAGTCCGTGACCGATCGGGCAAAGTCCACCCAGAATGGGGGCCCTAAAGAGCAAACCGAGTTTCCTGGAAATTCAACATGAAATGGAAAATCATCCCAAACACCCCTATGGTTTGCGGGTCCACTAAAGCACCTGTTATTCTGTACGTAATGAAAGTGCAGCAATTTGAGCAGTCATGAGCCCAAACCTGCTATGCCCGACGTTACCAGGTTGAAGCTACTGTATTTCTACAAAGGGAGAGAAAACATGGTCATTAGCCCAGGGGGAAAAAAAGTGGAAAAAATTAAAAAAAAAAAAAAATTTAAAAAAAAAGGAAAAAAATAGGTTAATTTGAGGGCCATGCTACCACTACAAATATATAGAGAGAGCTCTTAATGTATTAAAATATATAAGCTAAACATATTTTTATAAACTCATGCAATAACCCTGAAGCTGACATATAAAACAGAGCCCCCCTGGATAGAAGCTGTGATCAGACGCCTGCCAGGCTGAGAAGATGACCTTCCTGGACTCCTGACATCACCAGCAGCACCACGACCCAACCCAAATCACAACAAGCTGAAAGGTAACAAGGGATCCTCAGTGATTAGCTAAAAAAAAAAAAAAAAAAAGAAAGAAAATAAATAAATAAAAATCCCAACCACAACAAACCCGAGTGGCAAATTGCCAGGCCATGTCCAGCTTGATGCTAAATGCCTTTTATCGCACAAAGCTGCTGCTATTGGATATCAAAACAGACCGAAGCTTTAAGGGAATTTTGTCCAAAAAATTTCTATAATGAGGATGTGTGCAGGCAAACTGGAGGCTGAACTCCTGTCGCCTGACGCTGCCTTGCAAGGCTCTTTTAATTGTCTTTATTATTTGAATGAAATAAGAAAAGAGCTGGTGGGCTGAGGGTTGCGTATCCAAAACGGGGTGATGCTAATAGGCCTCCTCCTCTCTGAAAGAGGTATTACCAGTGATGGGAATGTTTAGGGAAGACTTTATTTCTCCCACCGGGCTAATTAAAAGGTGTTTAATTTACTCCCTGCCTCAGTTTCCATCGCCCGCCGTTCATCGTTGGGACTCGCTTGCTCAGAACCTTCTGTTTCTTGCAAGCATTATTTCCAGAGTTTTCAGCACGTGATGCTAACATGCACCTTTTCAGATCTCTCCCAAGCTCCACTCGTGCCAGGCTGCCTCTTCAAACACCAGCATTTGGGAAGCAGCAACGCTCCAGCCCGTGGCGAGCTCCACGATTAAATCCCCCATACAATAGGACAAAGAATGCAAAACATTATTTCTCAGCCTCTAAGCCCGAAGATCTGATTTGCAGGAAACAAAAATAAACAGAAAGATTCAGGGCATTGTAACACTCTGATGCTCCCCCCTGGAAGGATCATGCCGCAGCAGAGGAAAACTTTCTACCCTGCTTCTGTGCTTCAAGTGAACTCGTATTTGTGTTTCCAATAAAGAGCCATTTTTATATTAACTGTCTGTAACAGCAGGGAATGGGAAAACTAACACACGCTTTACCTCGTACAAAGGATGATACTGGTGTCACGTGCTTGCTGCTTCAAAAAATGTTATTTATGAAAGGCAACAGGGATAGCCAAGAAACTATTGACTCTTCCCTGCATCCCCGTGTGAGTCGTGCTAGGGCAACTTTTTGATCCCCCACATTTTTTACATTTATCACCCCCCCCGAGAAGTAAATTTCACAGCCACACAGGCCACCGCCTTTAATTAAGCTTTCAAAAGTCTTCTGACAATGCCAACAATTGCAAGACACTTCTAGAGCTCAATCATGCAATCATCGTGACACTTCTATTTACAATTTGTCTTAGAAAGAGTTTCTCTGACATTGTACTTTGACAAAACAGCCAAGCTGCCGGTTCACAACCTTTCTGTGTCTTATTTACAAATACAGCTTGTACTCAGGGCTCCGAATCTCAGGAGCAGGAGCCTTTGGGGTAGCACCCTCACTATTTTTCCTGCCTAAGACTGTTTTCCCCAGCCTGTGCTCCCCGTTTCTTTGTACAAGGAAAGCAGAGAGAATCCGACTCCAAAATATTTCCATATTCCTTTTATTTCTGGTTTGTTTTGTTTGGGTTTTATTTTTTTTTTAGCTTTCACCTTATTGTCCAGATGCAATGCTAACTGTTCTATATTATTTTAACTCTGGAATAAAACAAAATAATAAGGAATCACAATATACAACCTACAGAATTATAATGGTAACTACTAACACCAGCCCAAGAAAATGTATGTGGTATAATGACTACTCAAAGACACTGCCTCCTGAGAACTGCAATAATCAAATGTACTTGGTCCAAAATTCAGTCCCAAATTACAGCCACCTTCCTCTGATTACCACAGACAGAGAAGTGTTTCTTACATTATTTTCCCACATCTTTTATTTGAATTTCACAAGCAGCTCGAGAAGAAAGGATTCAAGCAGTAAAAATGACGTCCTCTCCTCCTCCCCTCTTTGTACTGTAAATACAGCAACCGCAGATACACGCTCACTATTACAGAGGGGAATATGCAGCAGCTCTCCAAAGTGCTCCTCCAACTGAACCCAAGTCACATTTCAGATCCCTCCTCACCCCAAAAAACCTTTCATTAATTGCCTTCCATTTATACATTCAACAAACCGACCACCAACACCTGACACGCGTGGACAATAAATATTTTGTCAGCTCTTTCAATAAGTGAACAGCAATTTTACATTCACTCATCTCCAGATACTTCACTTCATATTTTTTCCCCTATTGTAAAATCCAAGAGCGGGTAAGTAAAGCCCTGCCCGTAGCACTTACTGCAAATCACGGTATCTGGTGGTGAGGCTCTGACATACATATTGATGAAAACTGCCACGTTGGACCCACACAACGTATCCTATTAATTTTTGGTTAAATTTATGACATTTCAGCTCTAGTGCTGGATCAGCATCACTCAAAATTTGATAGCGAGTGGGGGCAGACCCCCCTGGCAGGGACAGGTACGCATGCCCACACCTCCACGGATCTCACAGCCACGGCGCAGGTTGCACACACACACACCACACACACACACACACTTACACACACAAAAGCTCTTGTCATCATCCCCATGTCTCTGGAAAACAGTGAGGATAAAGAGCAGCCTACTGATGGTTAAAATAGACATTCATTTCTCCTCGCATCTGAAACTCGCTGCCTCCTTCCTTGTCTTTAGATGAGCTGACCATTAGAACCATTTTAATTAGAACCATTCTGGTCATCACTGATTTTTGGGGTATCTTTGGCTGGCATACACAACTTGGTGACTACACAACTGGAGGCAGAGCACGTCCTGCACCCACAGCTAACCCCAGCACCTCTGTGACAAGGTTAACCCAGAACGCCTCTTTTCCTCTAACAACTAACTGGGGGCATTTTTACCTTGCATCAAATATGCATTTTGTGGTCTCTTACCACAATCAGTTCCCTCAACTCCTGAATCTTTTTCTAAAGACAACCTTCTGTCTTTTTTTTTTCATTTGTTTGGGGTTATTTGGTTTTGTTTTGTTTTCTTTTATCACACACTCATCACTCTTATCTTTTTGCCTTTTGCATTCTTGCACAGAAATCAGATATAGAAGAACAAAACTGGAAGAGCCTGAGGTTTATTGCAGGGCTCTTAAAGAAACCTGAACTCCACAGCTCCCTCCAAGACACTCAGTGGGAATTTTACTGTCAAGACCCCGCAAACTCCTGGCTACAAAGTGTAGGTCACTCCAGCTATTTCCACACTTTTTTTGTGATATGAGGGAGCAAAATTGGATTAAAACATGGGAGGGGAGGGAGAGTGAAGGACCCCAAAACTTCTGCTGCTCTGTGCCCACTCCCACAGCCCAGCTCTACTTCCCAGCACCAGGAACAACCAGGGGAGCCGATTACTGATGGGCTCCATTCCATCCAGGGAGGTGCTGGAAACCTGTGTTCTTGGACCTCCCATTTGCAGGCACTGTTGGGCACCACCACACAAAAAACTTGGGGTGGCAGATGCCTGGCCAATTGCAGCTTGGTCTCCACTCACAACACCACTCGTGGCTTGCACCACGGAGCCTCCTGCGCTGCACCAGGCCCTCTCCCAGCCAGCCCACCTGCAGGGCAAAGGTGATCCCCATGCCTAAGAGTGAGCAGAATCAGGTCGCTGCCAACACACACTTCTCCTCACCCACTGCCCTCCAAACCATTCAAAGTCAGTTAAAACCACAGCCCTTTCTGAATTAACGGCCCCGCGACACCGCACCGGGCCAAATCCTGTTTGCTTCACGTCACTCACGCTGAACGAGCAGCAGAGCAAAGCCCTCAGCCAAGGAGTTTCCCCTAGTGCAGAACTCCCTGGTGTGGACATCCCTCCAGCTGAGGGACCTATTTGGGAGTGGGTTTAATTCTTGCTTGACAGATACTGCGTTTTGTCTTTCCAACGGCGCGGCGCTGTACGTAAATACAGCGTTACATCACACCGTGGCTCCTCCATATTTGGTGATTTAGTATGGCTCCAGAGCTCGGAAGACTACAAATCCCTTCCGCCAGGCTCCAGCTTCATTAATCATGCCCTATGCTTCTGCTCATTTTCCATCAGATTGCAGGCAGCAGCACAGGGAAATGGGCACTACCCTCTACCACTCTAGGAAAGAGAAAGGAAAAAAAAACCCACCAACCGAACACCTTTAACATCCCCAGCTGGGAAGTATAATCTGGGGAATTATTTCTTTTAAATCTTGTTCAAAATGTAGTTCAGCAGCAGCAGAGCCTCTGTCTCATCTTAAACACACATATATAGGTGTAGTAAAGGTAATACCTATAGCTACTCTGCATAAAGAGCATCTGTTTGTTCCCATGACGGACGCGTGCACACGCACACAGCTTTGCACAGACACGTGCACGCACACAGACCCGTATTTGCTGCCACCACAGAATCTCCAAAACCACAGCTCTCCAGTGTGACTCAGGGACCAGTATGGAGGCTGCACCAGCATCGGGCTAAACCTCCCAGTGCCCTATTATGGTTTAACTCTGTGGCCAAAGCAAGCCTCAAGACAAGCTCCAGTGCATCACACAATGACGTCCCGTGCCTCCAGCACCCGAGTGAGGTAAAAAGAGAGGTGGCCGTGGCCAAGACGTCACTGGGAGGGGGGTTTGAAGCCAGTTCAGACATCTGTTGGCGCTGATACGCCCCAGCCTTGCCTTTTTCAATCAATAGCACCAGTGCAGTTTGAAGCGATTTGCAACGCTCACTGTAAATGGGTAGGACTTTTGTCTACTAGTGAGGTTCTAAAAGCAAAGTGTGCCTCGTTGCATTCCTGGGGCTCTGGGATTTTCTCTCACCTCACACACTCTATTTTTTAACCTTATTTGCGAAAATATCTGCACAGCAAACGGCCTTCCAGTTTTTTTAGGTGATTTTTTTGTTGTTGTCGTTTTTAACTTGGGCTAAGAAATTGAATTATTTACCCTTTTAAAAAAAAAAAAAAAAAATCATATTGTTTGTTGCACAAAACAGAACTCTGCCTCGGACATTTGTACGGCTGACATGTGGTTGTGTAAACCGCAAACAAAATCAAGATACATCTGTCAAAACCACATCAGAGACAAGAGAGAGCACAGCGAAGCATTTATCATTTGGCTGAGGAGGCAGGCTGCAGAGAGCGGCCTTTCCTGTCAAACCAACCTTTTGAAATTTCCAACATGCCCTTAAACTTTTCGAATAAGCATGTCTGTGCGCTTCAGCAACTGCCCTCTCTACTCTGGCCTGGCCAGTCGAAAATGGCATCTTAAAGTCAAGGTCGGTGGTGTCACTTTGCCATGGGGCTGTGTTTAATTACAGTCCATACGCTGACAGCCAATATGGAACCAAGACTGGCTGATGCTCGCTTAACTCTTTCAGCCCTGACTTGGCCAAAGACTCAGAAAGCTCCTGGCTTTATCACGCGGCAGGCTCTGAAATCTCCTCCCGCAGCGCTACGACAGGCAAGGCACCGGGAGACGGTGACTACAATACAGGCAAATCATGAGAGCAGCCCCAAACAATACTGTTAGAAACACCGGCTGGCACAGCACGTGCCTGTTGATCCTGCCTCTGCACAGGCACTAGGAAATACCGCTCGTACGCTCAGGGCTAACCAAAGGCAGGGTATTTAACACGTCGGCCGTCACGGCGAGCAGAGCAGAGCAGAGCAGAGCAGAGCAGAGCAGAGCAGAGCAGAGAGATAGACAACAGCAGTTTGCAACTGAACACGTTAGGTTGCAACTGAAACGGAAATAAACTCGCAAACACTTCTCCTTGTTTTAATTTACCTGCTATATGTTCCTGTTTAGGGCAAATTCCTCTAGATGACGTTGATAAACAATCGTCATCCTCTGGCGTAACCTGGATGCCAACCTCCACGGGATTGGATGCTTTTTTCAGCTCACTTGGTGAGGGTGAAGGTGGCTTATCCACAGCTTTCTCTAAGCAGAGACTGCCATTGCATTGTTTCCGTTTGTGCTCAATAAAAATAAGAATGTCCCCCAACGGGAAGTTCATCTGACACTGGCCACAAGTGAGGAGGTCATGGTCCCCTTCCGGAGCTCCCAATGTGCCATGTTCAGGTTCGTCATCAGTGAGAATGGCTTCAAGAGGTTCGGCTGCAGTTTGAAAAACAAAAGGAGAATCATTAGAGCTCTGGGGAAAAGGCACCGGGCACAGGCAGAGGGGAGGAACGCGCCGAGCCCCCTCGTCATGAATATTACACCCTGCTCACAATGTCCTCCTGCTCCCTCCCAACTAAACTCATGCAACACAGCTATCAGCACAGAGGCAAGGAGATTAATTCATCAGTTAGAGGGGGAAAGATTTTGCAGAAGCAGCTGTAGCGCTCAGAACTCAGAGCAAGCACCATGACTGTCTCTGCATTCCTGTACGAGAACCAAATTCTAACTCGACTGGACGATTCAGGGCTAAAATGAAATGAACAGGCAGGAAGAACACGCTGCAAAACTCTCACGGTACTACAAAGACACGAGAAGACAGTGTTTCATTGCTGGATGTATTATTTATGTCCATGAATTCAAGGCTAAAAGCACTGCACACACTCTCACACACACGCATGGGTGTGTATTTCCCACCAGACAGACCTACTTTATAAAATTCAGAAGCCTGAACTACACAAGTACAGACAAAAAGGTGTGTTTCAACATCTAGATATTGCCCGTTCCCCGTAGAGGCCACGCAGGTAGCACGTGTGTGTGCAAGAGAGCACCAATCCGTGCGGCCGCACACACCCCGGCACCAACACACCGGCTACACAGACCCCTGGTAACACACGTGGCACATGGAAACGTAGCTGTTTGTGTCACCCTTCCTTTAAATATCCCCTTTTGCAGCTTCCAGTTGAAGAATTCAAAAGCCTGGAGTTATTCACAGAGGAGGAAGGAGATGAGGGCACGGCAAATAAATAAATGCAAGGCAGAAAGTGAAATAATAAAAAGCAAGTGCAGCAGAAATATGCCTGCGGGCCTGGGGTGGGGGGGAGGCACCTCTCACTTTTCAGCTACACCTAAGGATTCAAATAAATATCAAATTCTGGAGTCCACTCAGAGAGATTAGCTAGATGGGCTATTTTTTAGTACTTAAGGGAACGAGGCAATTAGGCTTTTTTCCGTTTCTATCCTGAAAATGAAATGAAATCCTGAAAAGGAATGCCTAAATTATCTCAAACGTGTTAGCACTGGAGGCCCTCAGCATCTAAAAATCAGTGTGGCCAAGCGACTGCCACATTTCCTTTCAGCAGCGGGAGAAGTGCCTTCTTTAAACTGAAAATACTTTGCCCAGTGTTGTCAAAGTTGACAAATTTTCTGAATGAGCTCCAAAAAGCTTCATTATGAGGCTATTTCTGCTCACAGAATCGTCAGTGGATGCTCTAACAAGGCAGACGCTTTTTCTGTTGGATCTTTTTTTTTTTTTTCCTGCTAAGTTTGCAGAGGAATACCTTGGCAATCTGCGTGCAGTCTCCATCACTAGTGCCTTCCACGAGATTAAAAAAAAAGAAATAAGAATACCACCATGCTGTTGGTATTCCTCTGTCTGCTCAATACAACACGCACGCTGACAGCAGCGAGCAGGAGAGGGTACTACAAATACAACCCACCTCAAAACACTGCCAGGTAACGCCAGCAAGATAGAATACAAGTCCTAAACAGTTAATCAGCCTGACCTTCTTTAGCTGGCTGCCAATTTCACGTTTAATGAACTTAAAGCCACAGAGAATCAAAAAATAGATTTTAATTTGACTGCACAATATTGGAACTGATTTTGATAAAGTGCAAAAATTCAGTGAACTCGAGTTAAATTTATTCCAACCCTACCTAGGCTGAATATTGAGGAGGAAGATCTGGAGTAGCTCCCAGTTGTGCTGCGTAAAATAATATTGAAAGAGCACACTACCTCGCCGTACCTCAGCTCCAACTAGGACACGGGGATCCAGCCCATCATTTCTTGCCTCTAGTACTACTTCTAATTTAACATAAGGTCAACCACAGGAATATGAAGGTTACACTCATATTAATAAAAACAATGGCTTAATCACTGGGGTTTTCTTCTAAACTTACAGCCCAGCAAGCCAAGAGGCAGAACATGCCTTTCAGGCTCCTCGGGAAGCCGGGAGAGGCGCGGGGTGTTTCCCTGGGCTCGCTGGCCATGGCGTTTTTCCCTCCCTGCGTTCGGACAGAGGGAGTCAATTATTGCAGGGCTAATTCCGGCGGTAGCTCTCCGCACGCCACAGACAAAGGTATTTTGCAGATCTAACTTGTGGCTCCCCAAACTCTCCGCAGCACAGGATGAGCCACAAAATAACCTGTATTGCAGCCTACCTAGGAGCTCTGCTTAATCACTACTCAATTATGTTTTCCCGCGGCCTGATTTCTTTCTGATGCTGTCAGTATTATTTAGCAGGGGAAGGTAAGCCACTGCTAAGACACCAGACAGTTAAAAGTAGTGCTAAACAAACAAACAAAAAATAAAATAAAATAAGACTTTGGTGAAGTCTGTACTGGCTGGGCTGATTTACAGTCAAAACCAGGAAATGAAGTGGTAATTCAGAGGTTGCTGATTACACCTCCACATTTCACCTAATTAATTTTATAGGAGGCAAAGTTCTTGAAAATAACAAGATGATCAAATGTACAGATATAAAACCTGTAACCTCAACATTTTCTATGCTCTTAATGTAAATTATCGCTAATTAACAAGAATTATATACTAATGTACGAAACGCGGCTGGCAACACATTCACTCCCAAAACATTTGGCTCCTGACAGAGGCAGAGCCAACAAAAAAAATACATTTCTATTATTAAAGCTACTTTTAAAACAAAACCTAAAACACCGGCTTTACAAAGCAAACGCCAAAATACAATTCACCTGGTCTCACCACTGATTTGCAGGATGTGCCTTTTAATTCTGGGGCAATCAAAATTCCCTGCCTGGATCCCTAATCATCCGTTCTTATTTTTCATGCAAATTGCCTTTCTAACCAACATGTCTTTTCAGTCCCGCCCCCCCCCCCCTTCCCCAACCCCCCCCCACCCGTTAGCCCTCCTACTCCCCCTTTCTCAGTCACCAAAACAACCGCACTGTTTCTCTGGCAAAAGCGGGATGGATTTTGGAGTGTCGAGAGAAAGGAGGTACGGGGTTGATGGGGTGGGAAGAGAAGGGCTTGGGGGAATGCCACGGCACGGTGAAAACGGCCCGGTTGCCCATCCGAGCTGATGGGAGGGGGTATATCCCCGCACGTTGCCGTGGGAAGGAGAGAGAGAGAGAGAGAGAGAGAAAGGGGCTCTTGAATCCCAAATGTGTGTCCTGGGATCGTGGAAAGGCGGGGAGAAGTCGGGGTTACAACGAGAACTGCCAACACGTTACGGAGGGGGGAGAAAAAGCGGGGGGACGGGGGCTAGGAGAACATCACCTCCCGAAGCAAAGCAAACTCCCCGCAAAATTAAGAACAAAGAAGAAGAAGAAGAAGAAGGGGAAGGGGGGGGGGGGGGGGGCAGAGATGGAGGAGAGGGAGCTGGGCGCCCTCCCCCCTTCCGCCGCCGGCCGGGAGGCATCGGAAGAGCCGGCCAGGTTCAAGTTCGCCGGGGCTGCCGCTGCCGCCGAGTTGTTGTTTGATCTCGCTGTGCCTCCTAGCGACCGAATCGGGCAGACGGCCCCTCCACCGCCCCGGCACCGGCATCCCCCAGCCCGGCCTCCTCGTCCCCCCTACATCTCCCAACCCACACACACCCACCTCCCCTCCTCTTCTCCTCTTCCCCATCCCCTAGCCGTCTCTCGCCGGAGAAAAGCCCCCCCCCAGCTTCTCCCCGCCTCAAACACCCATCCCTGGGCCCGTCCCAGCCGCCGCTGCCGCCCCACACGTGAGGAAACTCTGCGGGTGTCTCAGCAGGGGGATCCCGCCCGTCTCCGCCGCACCCGGGGGCGACTCGGGAGCGCCTTTAATTCCCAGTCATCCCCTTTCCCCACCCAGGAAAGAAGCCCCCTCCCCTTACCCCACTTCGGTACCCCCCATAAAGGTTGCAACTTCCAACCCAAAGGGAAGTTCCAAGCAAAAATTAAATGAAAAAGAAAAATAAAGCGCCCCGATAAGAAAAGGGGAGAAAGCGACAGCGAGGGTGAAGCGAGGGATTTCGCCCCAGATAGCTCGGGTTTTAGGGAAAACTTTGGGCAGGGCAGAGCTCCCCGGCCGGCAGCGTTTCGCTCGGGGCTGCTCCATGTGCGAACCTGGCTGGAAATGTCTCTGCAGCCGTGGGGGAAAAAGAAATCGCAGCGTTAAGTTTGGCGGGGGTGGGGGATATGAAGGTAACAGGGAGCCCGGGCTCGCTGGCAGGAAGCAATGGCCCTGGGTTTTCTGCCATCCCTGGGAGGGAATAAAACCCGCCCGGAAGAAAGAAAGAAAGAAGAAAGGAAAGAAAAAGAAGAAGGAGCGAGGAGAAGCATGCAACATTTCCCCTTCCAACCCCCCCCCCGGCCCCGAGGAAAACGGGATTTGTTTGGGGTTTGTTGTTTTGGTTTGGGGTTTTTTTCCCTCCCTTCCCACCCCCCTCGCCCCAAACCTTTCGAGCTCGAGTTGCCTTTTGTTGTGCAAAGAGCGCTCCCGCTTATCTTGCATCTAGCCCTGGTGTGTGTGGTGGCGGCTGGAGGGAGGGAGCCGAGGAGTTTTTGTTGCGAACGGTGCACGGTGGGGCTCGGGGTTTGTTCTCGGTTTGTTGCATTGTGTTTGTTTGGGGTTTTTTTTCCCTCCCGGGGAGAGAGGATTTGATTTGGGGTTGAAATGAGGCGAGCGAGAAAAGGGCCATTGGCGGGTGTGAGGGTGCGAGTGTATGTGTGTTGGTGTGTCTGTGTGTTGGGGGGTGTGTGTGTGTCTGTGTGTGTCTGTGTGTGTGTGCTCAGCCCGGGCTCGCTCTCGCCTGTGTTTGTTGGCAGGAGGCTCCCCGCACACGCGGTGCTTGTAAACATTCAGACACGAGATTTTTCCCAATCAAAATCCACTTCCACTTTTTTTTTTTTTTTTTTTTTTTTGAAAATCTTCCAAAAAATAGTAAGTGAGCGGGAGAATGAGAAGCGAGGGCGAGGAGGGAATCCCTCCCGGCTCGGCTCAAGCTTCGCCTCGGCTCCCTCGCCTCGCGGTTGCCGCCCCTCGCCCCAGCCCCGAGCCGGAGCGGCAGCGGGGCGGGCGCGGGGCGAGGTCGGGGCGGCGGAGCCCCGCACGGCGCCAGCCCGGGGGAGGAGGAGGGGGGTGGGGGGGAGCGACGGGACCGCCACCCCG